>OY757271.1:1307082-1442147 GCA_963584085.1 Pyrausta aurata | reverse complement strand
TTAGCGCTGTGTGTGTGTAGCGGGGGCGGCGGCGGGCGCGGCGCCAGGGAGCTGGGCGGGCGGCGCTACTAGCGGCCGGCGGCGCGCACCATAGGACATAAGCAGTAGGATAAAAACGTGACACGAACAAACTGTACTCGATCGTCTTCCCGCGCGATGCGTGCGAGTGCGACACTCGCTGTTTGTAAAGTTAGCTCGAGAAGTTGAGATTATACGGTAAGGTCGCCCTAGACTAAGCGAGCGTCCGAGCGGATATATAAATTATGTGAATCACTTCGAGTTTAATAAACGAGGATAATTTTAACGGACAGTTTTAATTTTTTCCTTCCGATTATATGATTTGACGATACATTTTTGAGAACTCTTTACGATTAGATTTATATTGATTATTATGATTATAATCTAAGAATAAGGTGTTTTATGTTTAAGTTGTATGATATTTTACTTTGTAGATTAAATTCCTTTATAAGTAGATTTTTTTCTTATTAACCTCCTCTCTACGACCGAACCACTTGCATGACTCCTCTCCGGCTTCCATCTGCTGCTTATTTTTATTTCCTATGGTTGCGGTATATAGTTAGCAAGTTGTTTTTTCTATTTTTACTACTCATCAGTGTATTTTCGTTGAGTCAGTTGCTATAGTACCAACGAATTTTAATTTGTATACAGGCGTGTATAGAATTACCATTCTCAATATTTATTTGTCTTGTATGTTATGCGCCTCGATGAATCAAATATAGCAACGAAGTTATCCAAGATTAAAAATCTGACATCAGTTTAAAAAACAACCACGATAAAAACAATTACGATAAAACTCCTCCAATGCTGGTTTCATGAAAACTACGAATGAGGAATTTCGTTTTTGATACATCTGCTCACTAAATTCTACAGATCACCGTAAATTAATTACAAAAATAACTAATCTAATCAGCTTTGCAAATTGGTGGCCTTATAACTGACGTTGCACTGACTCGATAAAGGATTACAGAACAAACACATCACACGATATCTTCTTACTATGCGAGTTGCCACTCGCGGCCGCTAGATAGCTGCGTGCGGCTGCGCGGCATGTGCCTAACGTACCTCGGCTTTCACATGAGAAAGTTCGTGCGAGTCGTTTTCAGAAAGTTAGTTGCGGCAACGGCACATACGGCGTTAGCGGCGGCGATGCGTAGTCCATAGAGCGGCCACGTTACGGGCTTAACGTTAGGCGACAGCGACGAAGAGACACCAAAACGAAAAATATGAAATCGTAAGTACGGCAATAGAAGAATCACGGCTCGATCCACTAATGACGTCGAATTTGCCAACGACGTGCACGTCCAAATCGAAGCATTCCAATCAGTAAAACATCATTTTGCGATAATCGTATCTTGCTCATGAACGTATAAAAATAGGGGGACGTCATCCTTGTAGCCAAGTGAAGCAGGCTTTGACAGTTCGTAATCACGACATTCTGCTGATCGAACAACTAGCGCTTTATCAGGACGGAGCGTGCACTTCAAACTCAGTAATACGATTTGCTTCACTTCCTTACATGTGGCGTGTAATCCATCTTATTCTGTACGTCCATGAAACGATCTTACCGGCCAAGAGGTCTTACGTAACTAATTTTGTAGTCTACATAAACCGTTCGCCAATGGAGTCGTTATTGACTTCAAAAGTTACATTCAATTCGACCGATCTGGAGTTGTTTTTAACTTTACAAGTACCGTTCAATTCGAGTCGCCCAATTTTGTAGTTTGATGATTTGTTAACGTGTGCATGTGTTCGCAGGGGCGCCCCGCCGAGGTGAGGCAGGCTGACTGCGACACGAGGACCTAGCTTCAGAGTGCTGGTGCCACTGCGATCCGCAAGAGACGCTTGAGATAGAGATTGCGACTGACCCGAGACTGAGATGATAATTGATAATAAACGATGTTATTTTGTACGCTTTGCTTTTATTTGATGTCCTTGAAATAGGATCTTCGCTCCATAAAGACGGGTAAAAGGTAAAACGTTACATGAAATGTATCATGCAATAAAATATTTGGCTATGCACTTTGCAGCAATAAAATGTTTAGGTATCACACACAAACATTGTAGTAACAATTTCTCGTAGTTAGGCAGGATGCAGAATGATGATGTTGCTACCAGTGTGTACCCACCTTTACAGAAGGTTGAACTTGCATTATGCCGCGCCGCATTGTTATGTAAACATGGTAGGCTTGCAGGAGGTGCTCAACAATTCACCTTATCTATATGTATGTATAGTATTTTGATAAATTAACCATGAGGGGTTGTAGTAACATTAGTAAAGCATTTCGTATAATTATTTCATTTTATTAGCATAATCAAAATATATTTTTACAGTATTACATTAAAACTTTTGAGAGAATCCATTAAAATTATCACACTTTGTACTCAAGCGAAGCTTCCACTTGTTATATCTTATTTGTATCATAAATATTGCAACATGCGAGCGCCGAGATTAATATGAACACAATATAGAATCGTATGGCACTACATAAATAAAGAAAACTCATATAAAAATAATACTTATAGGCAGGAAGTTAAAATTAATCGATTATAATGTCTAAAGAAAATCACAAACTCAGCTTAGCTGTCAACAAAACAATCAAAAAATATTCAGCATCATTTACAAAATATTGTGAGAGATCGATTTATGGAACCAATTGAATACTGTAAAGAAAAGCCCAGTCTCCACATAAGCATAGTTTCGTGCTTACGGGTCTACCCTGCCAACATCACATGTACTAAAAGTCAGCGCGTTAGCAACTGAGTCGTGGTGCCATTATGTCAATAGAGATCGGAACACGCTTTACCGTCAAGTGCAAGCGAGATAGACATGACAATGACACGACTTAGCTGACAACACGCCTTCTATGTAGCATTTAACTGGGTGATAGAGAGATACACAGGGACCTTGCCGCTGAGTAGACCCCAAGCTGGGAACATATTTTGTTACTATTATGTCGGTTTGAACATATTTTGTTACTATTATGTCGGTTTGCGCATGTCAGGATTAGCTAAATACTCTATTATTTCATCGTTATGTCAAAGAAACAGATACAGAATGATGATTCAATCCAAACGTAAGTAAGGTAATCCTGGCTTGTGCAAACGGACCTTAAATGTCTGTGTAACACCACCGGTAAATGTACAGTCACTTGGTCGAAGAGTCTTTTACGAAATAATATACAAATATATATAAATACAGTTAAAATAGTAACTAATAGTGAAATTATTTGATGGAAGGATTAGATCCAAAATAGATTATGGGCAGGAAACAAGAAAAACTGACATATTTCTAGATGTGATGCTCATTTTCCATTTCATTCCATTCATTTATTACCATAGATAAAGAGAGGAGAACTATAGAGGCAAAATCAACAACACATCTTTTTAGCCCCCGAAGCAAAAAGAGTGTTATGAGTGTCTGTGAACCGATTTTCGTTAAGATTTTTTTTTGTGTACCTACTAGATAATTTCATCCCGAGTGTTCTTAGCCATGTGTTATGAAAATCTGTTCAGCCTTTTTTATTTGCGACGAGGTTTTGATTTATTTGAAATGTTAAGTAATAACTATTAATTTACTATTTTTTTTCTGTGAAATTTCAATGGGAATTGCGTCCATTCCAAATATATTTCAAACATCCGATACTTAGAATAATATATTGCTTAGAATTCAGAAGTGCTTGCACGAGAGATTATGCTCCCAGTTCATAACCTCGAAATCCGAAAATAAGTATTTATTAGTATTGTAAATAAATTAATCTTGAACCTTTGGTAGACGTGTGTGATCTCAAAATATGGACTAGCATCAGGTCACTAAACATACCAATTAAATTCATAAGTACTTTATCATCATAGACATCAAGAAATAATACAGATAGAGCAGTTTTTTTTGTAATTTAATTGATTAATAGAGCATCTCTATCGTTCCAGAAAAATTTTCTAAACAATTTTAATCATTACGGGTCGATAGAACGCCGGCGGCCGGGTCAACAAAAGAATGTTGATAAACATATCCGTTAAGGGAATTCAGACGCATGTTACATATACTCCCAAAATGCAAATATTTTTGAGTCGCTTACTAAAGATGAATAAATCATTTTATTTCTTGATATCTACTTCACTTAATTTATCTTTATCTTTAAAACTTTTAAATAATTTAAACTTAAGACTACTTCTATTAATATTGCGAACGGTTGATATTAGCTTCTTAATTGCTGTAAAAATACCAATCAGAGTAATGAGGCTAAGCGCGATAAATTCTAAGGTTTACAATTAAATAGTTCACGTCGTAATTAAGTACATTTTATCGACATTAGCTCAGTCTATTTAAACTAATTTACCAGCTAAACCACCTCTTTTAGTTACGTTTGAGGAAAAGAGACAACGCTCTACAAAATGATAAACCGTAAATCGTTGACTCTTTTTAACATATTTAATTACTATTATTATTATTAACTGGAAACATTTTCAAATAGAAATGTAGCTAGAAATAATGATAATATAATAATGTATACGGTGTTGTTAAAAGATTATGATGGAGTTTTTAACAAAATAACTGAAGAGGCGGTCTCTGGCTAGTTCTAAGCAGTAAGATAGCAAAAGACAGATATCTACACCATAAATATATTCTAACTTTTGACATCTTTCTCCCACCATTTTCTCGAATTTATCTAAGTATCTACTCAAAAAAGTTTCCATTTTGCTATCGTACCGCCTCCACACTACTGATTTTCGTTCACCATAGCACCTTTGTAGATTTGACTAACGCCTACGTGCCGGTACTAATAGAACCTTGTAAATACATCTGCATCTCTTTGGCTACCGGTAACGTGAGAAAGATGAGGCCTCTCTGTAAAATGAATAATATTATACACTAGCCGTCTTTCTTGAACGTGCCAAATTGGCATTGGGCCCGATTCAAGAGTTGCTACGACCATAGTAAACGCAAAGACTCGCGGCAGGCGGAGCAATAAAACGTGCAAAAGAGACAGCGCATATCATTTTCTCTTTTGCATTTGCCGATAGCAATAGCATAACAATTTATCGATAGCAATAGGTTTGAAAATGAGCTTGGGCATGCATTTTTTAAAATCGAGAGTCCAGTTATTTGCGCGTGCCAGGTTTAAAACAGGGATGCCTGTTTCAAAAGTGATTTATGGCACCGACTGCCACGTATTTTTTGTGTTTAAAACTAAAGTAAATGTCTCTTTCTCTTCAAAATAAATAAAAAGAGACAAACTAAAATGATTCAGAGACGTCAAACAAAACAGCTGTCAGTTGCTAGGAAAATTTATGAATCCATAGACAATTTTGTGAGGACATAAAAAGGCTGAAATTTATCTGTGCTGTCAGTTGTTTAGTTTGTCATTTCTAAATCACTGTAGAGTCTGACTCTTTTCATTTACTAAGAAGACAAAGAGACATTCACTTTAGTCCGTAGCATGCCCCGAATTGAGATAATGGACAGTGTGTGAGAGTGACAGCTAGCATAGAAAATACTAAACATCATTTCACAGAGTGGCCCCACATATAACAACCGTATCTGCTATTTGGCCAATGAAAATGTTACCTTAGGTGCAGCGTACAAAGATGAATTTGATTTGGCCAAACAGCGCGAAACTTCTCAACGTAGTTGCACCATAAACTACTATATCTTAATTATTGCTAAGTGTAGAAGGCAAAGTGATCGATTCGGTCCGAAGTCATTGTTAGATTAGTCTACTTTAATATGAATATGTTTAATAATTGTTTATTCAATATCAAGATTATCAAGCATAGTGGAAAAAATACTTTTATAATTAATTCGTAGAATTTGATTTAAAAAAAACTATAGCACACTAACACATGACTTCGGAGTTCCTATTCTATATTTTCACAACGCATTTCATGTCACACTTATTTAAATCTGTGTTTCAAACATGGAATGTTATTTATTAACCGAATGAGTAATTAAAATCGAGAATGTAGGATCAGAGAGTGCACTGAGTATTGCGCACATGCCGGTGCACTTAAAATTTCCTGCGCACTTAGCTGATCTCTGTTAAGATTGGTCATCATTACCGAAATCGGTGAAGGAGTGTTATAAAAAGCCGAATTTCCTAACAGAGTTTTATCAGCTTTACAAAAGGCGATACTGAAATCTAAGTAAGTTATTAATATTTTGCTAGAGCGTGCGAGCATTCGCAAATGTTTGACATGTATCATTCATAACTTCACTAACATGCGTTATGTATTTATGAAAAAATACTGACCCCCTTATTCATAATAACTCAAACGGTCTTTTAAACCTATTTTAGCTATTACACTGTTTTGTCACTTTCTGTCAAATGATGACAGCGCCAAGAAAGAATGAGACTAAACAGTGTAATAGCTAAAATAGGTTTAAACATAGAAAGTAGTATAGTATAGAATGACAAACGCGGATTTTCAGCGTAACCAAAAAGTTACTTTACATGTGTGCGTTCAATAGTGATGTGTATCATATGGTGGTCCAAGTTTTATCGACGAGGTTACGATAAATCATGTAAATTGAAACAAAAATAATTAAATTAATGCACTTTTAATTACATAATACTTTCTATTTGATAAACAAGACAACCTCATTTTTGTTAAATTACATATTTATTTATTTATGTATGAAGACATTCTAGAAACACTTATACACGTTCCAACATAGACCTTACCACAGCACAGCTTCGGGCCAGTTGTGTGGGCCAGTGCTGAGAAGAAGCTGTGCAAGAATTACGGTTACCTAAAAAAATCAGTCAAAAAATTTATCGATACTGATGACGTCATCATTTAGTCAAGCCCTAGTGTAAAGAAACGGTTTCTTATTTTACTGAAAATACCTGAATTAATCTATTGGAAACTTTGATATATGGCTGCAAATCACAAAGGAAGTCCTAAATTTACTGTACAATTTGGCATCGGAGTCGATTTCACTCACAAATTTTATAAAATTTGGATTTCAATTTTTTATCAATGATTCATATTTACTGGTGGAAAGTATGATTTTCGGGATTGTATCCTCGGCGCACTTCACAGTTGCTGAAAGCACAAGTCATTTCATCTGAAATTGTTATACAAAACTTAAATTATAATTATATCCATTCATAATTTTTTAAAAATTCCAACGACGGAAACTTGACGTATCCACTAAATCCATTATTTCTTAGAAAACGGTGTCGCTGTCATAAGGTCTTTCGCTGTCAAATCCTATAGAATTTCACTAAGTAGCACGCTCTTTTTAAAGCGAAGATTTTTTCTTTCTCTATGGGTTTAAAAGACTGTTTGAGTTATTATGAATAAGGGGCTGATTCTTTTTTGAAAACTTGTCCATCCGACGGGTAATTTTATGCCTTTTCTAGCCTAAAATTTATACTTTCTCTCTCACGTGGTTTATTGCGCGTGAAAGGGAAATATGTGTTGCTAACATGTTTTATAATTCTTTATTTACTTCTATAATTTGAGGCAAAACTTGTATCGTTGTTTTTAAAGGCGTTATTGCTTTCAGACACTTTTTACAATTGTTTTAAGAGAGAATATTAGAAAAATATCTTATTATCAAGAAAGATATTGAAAATATAACACTTGTAATTTCCCAATAGATTTTTCAATTGATTAAGTACTTCTTAATTTTTTAAGAGTGCTTCATTTCTGTTCTATGAATCTACCACAATATTATTTCCGAGGTAACTGTTTCTCTTACTTATAACGCTGTTAATTGAGATATAATTACGACATTTCGTAGCAATATTAATAAGGCAGTTGACATCAATCCTTTCTCGCAATTTTTGGGATAACTTTATTCAGAGCTCTCATCAAATTCCCATATTTTTTTTACAATTTGATAATGGGTGATGTGTTATCGAGGTCATCGCCACCATACCAGGTTAATACTATATACTTTACTTTATTCAAAATCTTTAAGAGGCAACATCTAATGTACTGTCTCCAGCACATCAGGTTACCAACTTTTGTTGCAAAATAGCTCTTATCACAACTGCATAAGATACCGCAGTGTTTACCTTGACGTGCCGTCGTCTGCGACACATGAAACACAAAATCGATGTGCGCGTTGAGTTTCATTTGAAGTTTCGTGTAAGTGGTAAGGCGGCAATGACCTCGAACGTACATTGTGACATGACCACTCCAGGAGTGAAAGACTCGACACAGTTTTACCTGTCAAAAACCAGATGGAGCGGGCGCTCGGAAAAATCAGAGACAAAATACCTATGTACTTTAGTGATTTATTGAAGTTTAAAAATGATTTATTTCTCAAAATAACAAAATATATGACCCGAATAAAGGATAAGTTAAATGTTGAGTCATACCAAGTTGTCAAAGAAGTGCAACAGAGATAAATGGAGAAAACTCCACCGACAACAGCATAGCTCTCAAATGAAGAAATAAACTCAAAAACACGAATTAAGTCTTACCCCCTTATTCATAATAACTAAAACGTCTTTTAAACCTATTTTAGCTATTACACTGTTTTGTCAATTTCATTCAAATGATGACAGCGCCAAGAAAGAATGAGACAAAACAGTGTAATAGCTAAAATAAGTTCAAAAGACCATTTGAGTTATTATGAATAATGGGGTTAGTTTCCCGAGCGCCATCTGGTGTCCGAGAGGTAAACCGTGTCGAGACTTCCACCCCAGGTCATGCTTTAGTGAATGTTTAAAGATTATTTTTAAGATATCACCGTAGACAGCGAGTGCTATTTTTCTAGTTAAGTATTACCGTTTGTCGCGTGTTACGAGCGCGCGTACTTGAGCGCCTGCGTGAGCGGTTTCTCCTCCTTGAGGGAGTCCTTCACCACGACGTCGGAGCGCACGAAGGGAGGCGGCTCCGAGTCCAGAGAGGCAGTTGGCTCCTCCGACTCTGATCTACTGGTCTGGTCTGTCATTGGTCTGGAAGAGGAAATGTTTAGCTAGAATTGATGACAGGGTTCCACGTTAAAACTGTTCTCAGACGATCACGTGAATTAATTTTTCCTTAGTATAGTGATGTTCGTTGTATAACGGGATGTGATGTTTCGTATTAAAAAATCGTTAGGGCAAACACCCAGCAAATTGGCTTTTAGCTTCGTCACATATATCACGTAGACGCCGACCAGTTACTAATAGTAAGTATAAAGGAATCAGAACCTCACAATTCACTAGGCAATCTTTATCATGTTTTACAGAACATTATTAGGGCAATAAAAAGTGCTGACACACATAGTACATACGCAATTGGCCGCTTTTTTTTAAATATGTTTTTGGCATCAGGCGGTCAAACATTTTGAGTATGAAATCCCTACTACGAAATACTTCTGATCCGCAAAACGATTATCGTATTGACGGATTGCGTTTTTCGTGGTAGGCCTTCAGTATCGATCGTTTGTACAACTGCTGGCTGACAAAAAACCAACACCCTGCACAGCCACAAGTACCTGTATCTCCTCGTGTTGACCGGCGCCAGGCTGGCAAGGTGCCTCGCTAGTGTGTCGCGGTGGCGCGTTGTCCGCGAGTCGTGACAGGGATAATTCTACGGCAAACTACTGCAAGCAACTTTGAACTCTATTTCCTAAGCCACAAGTACCTGTATCTCCTCGTGTTGACCGGCGCTAGGCAGGCCAAGTGCTTCAGCAGCGTGTGCCGCGGCGGCGCGTTGTCACGAGTCATGACAGGGATAATTCTACGGCAATCTACTGCAAGCAACTTTGAACTCTATTTCCTAAGCCACAAGTACCTGTATCTCCTCGTGTTGACCGGCGCTAGGCAGGCCAAGTGCTTCAGCAGCGTGTGCCGCGGCGGCGCGTTGTCACGAGTCATGACAGGGACAATTCTACGGCAATCTACTGCAAGCAACTTTGAACTCTATTTCCTAAGCCACAAGTACCTGTATCTCCTCGTGTTGACCGGCGCCAGGCTGGCAAGGTGCCTCGCTAGTGTGTCGCGGCGGCGCGTCGTCCACGAGTCGTGACAGATGTAAATCTACGCCACACTACTGCAAGCAACTTTAAAGTCTATTTCCTAAGCCACAAGTACCTGTATCTCCTCGTGTTGACCGGCGCTAGGCAGGCCAAGTGCTTCAGCAGCGTGTGCCGCGGCGGCGCGTTGTCACGAGTCATGACAGGGATAATTCTACGGCAATCTACTGCAAGCAACTTTGAACTCTATTTCCTAAGCCACAAGTACCTGTATCTCCTCGTGTTGACCGGCGCCAGGCTGGCAAGGTGCCTCGCTAGTGTGTCGCGGTGGCGCGTTGTCCGCGAGTCGTGACAGGGATAATTCTACGGCAAACTACTGCAAGCAACTTCAAACTCTATTTCCTATGCCACAAGTACCTGTATCTCCTCGTGTTGACCGGCGCCAGGCTGGCAAGGTGTCTCGCTAGTGTGTCGCGGTGGCGCGTTGTCCACGAGTCGTGACAGGGATAATTCTACGCCACACTACTGCAAGCAACTTCAAACTCTATTTCCTAAGCCACAAGTACCTGTATCTCCTCGTGTTGACCGGCGCTAGGCAGGCCAAGTGCTTCAGCAGCGTGTGCCGCGGCGGCGCGTTGTCACGAGTCATGACAGGGACAATTCTACGGCAATCTACTGCAAGCAACTTTGAACTCTATTTCCTAAGCCACAAGTACCTGTATCTCCTCGTGTTGACCGGCGCCAGGCTGGCAAGGTGCCTCGCTAGTGTGTCGCGGCGGCGCGTCGTCCACGAGTCGTGACAGATGTAAATCTACGCCACACTACTGCAAGCAACTTTAAAGTCTATTTCCTAAGCCACAAGTACCTGTATCTCCTCGTGTTGACCGGCGCTAGGCAGGCCAAGTGCTTCAGCAGCGTGTGCCGCGGCGGCGCGTTGTCACGAGTCATGACAGGGATAATTCTACGGCAATCTACTGCAAGCAACTTTGAACTCTATTTCCTAAGCCACAAGTACCTGTATCTCCTCGTGTTGACCGGCGCTAGGCAGGCCAAGTGCTTCAGCAGCGTGTGCCGCGGTGGCGCGTTGTCACGAGTCATGACAGGGATAATTCTACGGCAATCTACTGCAAGCAACTTTGAACTCTATTTCCTAAGCCACAAGTACCTGTATCTCCTCGTGTTGACCGGCGCCAGGCTGGCAAGGTGCCTCGCTAGTGTGTCGCGGTGGCGCGTTGTCCGCGAGTCGTGACAGGGATAATTCTACGGCAAACTACTGCAAGCAACTTCAAACTCTATTTCCTATGCCACAAGTACCTGTATCTCCTCGTGTTGACCGGCGCCAGGCTGGCAAGGTGTCTCGCTAGTGTGTCGCGACGGCGCGTTGTCCGCGAGTCGTGACAGGGATAATTCTACGCCACACTACTGCAAGCAACTTCAAACTCTATTTCCTAAGCCACAAGTACCTGTATCTCCTCGTGTTGACCGGCGCCAGGCTGGCAAGGTGTCTCGCTAGTGTGTCGCGACGGCGCGTTGTCCGCGAGTCGTGACAGGGATAATTCTACGCCACACTACTGCAAGCAACTTCAAACTCTATTTCCTAAGCCACAAGTACCTGTATCTCCTCGTGTTGACCGGCGCCAGGCTGGCGAGGTGCTTGAGCAGCGTGTGGCGCGGCGGCGCGTCGTCGGCGAGGCGCGCGGCGGGCAGGTCCACGCAGAACGGGTTGCGGCTGTCGCCCAGGAACGTCGCGATGAAGTTCTCCATCTTGAGTAGGAGTAGGAGGACGTCTTCGAGGTCCGCTTCGCTGGAAGGGAAGTGAATGATAATTAGGTTTCAATTATTAGCTGCATTAGATATTATTTGCTAATCATGAATTTGTATTTTAATAGAATTAGCATCCATCGCGGTCTATTGTACGTTAGAAAAAGAGGTCTGTCATTTGAACAAGTATATCTTAAGACAACAGGGACAGTAAATTTATGTTTCTTAACACTCAGTGTCATATTTGAATTCTTTAAAGATGAAATAAGAAACTAAAAATTGCGCACGGGCGGGACTCGCACCAGCATCTTTCTGGCTTACCGGGCCAACTGCTCTTCCAATTCAGTTACCATGCTGTCACGTGCCGCAATGCATGCATGTCAATGCATAGTGCTAACTTCACACAATGACGTATTCTAAGAGACAAAGAATTTCGCGCGGTCGCTCAATTGGAAGAGCAGTTGGCCCGGTAAGTCAGAAAGATGCTGGTTCGAGTCCCGCCCGTGCGCAATTATCTAAATTAGATAAACTACTCTGTCAAAAAGAGAACAGGAAGAATACTATAACGTACCTGGCCGAGTACAGAAACTGCGCAAAGTGTATATTCGAGACGCATCCATCTCTGTCCTCGCTGTCCGTGTACAGGTCTGTCTCCCGGTAGTACATGTAGAGGAAGTCGTTGAGCTGCTTCGCGATCACCGCGCAGCGGTCCTTGTCGCACATCTTCGCCGGCGGGCCCTAGGGCGAAGCTCCAGATTTACAAGGGCATATTTGTTAACGGCAAATCGGGATTTATAAATAGTTGAATTGTTCTCATTGAGATTTTACTTCAATCTGTACTTATTATTATAAAGCTCAAGTGTTTGTTTGTTTTAACGCGATAATCTCAGGAACTATGGGACCGATAAAAAACGGTGGAGAGCTTATTTATCGGGGAAGGCTTTAGTTAGGCTATATAACATCAAGTTGCGACGATTAAACCGCGCGTTCGCAGATGCCCGGGACCCGCTAGTCTATGAGATAGAAATACTTTATTGCATTACACATACAATTGGTGTAGAAAACAGCTACATTATTGTCAGCTTTTTTTCCCCAGGACATTTTTGCTTCAATTGCGCTGACAAAGCCGAGCAAGTTTTGATGTTAGTTTTATTTTATTTGTATTTAAAAACAAAACAGTTTACAGGTGAGGTCATACAAATATTATACATAATATCAGTAAAGTCAAATATTATACATAATTCATACTATGTAAGTAAAGCTCTAATTCACTCAACCCAAAACCAAAGTGTACGTAAAGTCCGTTTATCGTTGCTTGTCGCATATTGTAAACAATCTTATTTCATCTTTTTAAATAAAATTTGTGACCAAAATTAATAAACTATTTGATTAAAAATAATATCAGTGTACTTCGTACACTATGAATAACCTATGTTGTGAGTTTTGTGTTCATCTTATTTTAAAATGAATCTTTTCGTTAGAAACAGATGTCAAGATTGTTTATTTATTTAGACAATATTCGACAAGCAAAGAAAACTTTACACATACCACAAACAAATATGAGACGACCGTATTAGTACAATGCTACATAAGGACGTGCGTTACCAATTGTCTATGGATCCCTTCGTGTAATCATTTCACAAAATCGCAGAAAGCTGTTACGAGTGCGATATGTGCGTGCATATTTAGTTTGTATATAAGTATGTATATAGTGTTATATTGTACCTATACAGGGCGTAAAAAGGCTTAACTAAGCCGAAAACCACGTAAATCCGCTATTCATACGATATTTTTTCTCAAAGAAACCGTACCTTGGAAATGACGTGTTACTGAGATATTGACAGTCAAACAAAGTGAACATTTTTTTCTGAGATTTTTAAATAAAAATCTTCTATTAGTACTAACAAGTGTTTTTCTCAAAGAAACATGTTCAAAATTTTCATAATTTTTTTCGTAAACAGACTATAAGCCGTGCATCGCGCTTGTATGTAATGTATCGCGCGCAATGTATCGTGCGGTGTGGCGCGGGCACGCACACAACTAAGCGCGTCCATTGTGTCCGCGCGCGTATACATTGCGGTCAGTAAATAAATGATTTATTTTAATGCCCAAAAATAAGTAATTTCCCAGCGATTATTTTTCTTACATACGATTTGGTTTGATGTACTGAATGCAAGTTTTAAGGCTTCCTTTATCCTTTTGTTACACCCTGTATGTACTGTCGAAGTCTCTGCCGCTTAACCACTTTCAAACGCAAATCGCTTGCAACCAAAACGTGTATCACATCAACCAAAAGACGACGCGAGTTGCAAGCGATGTCCCTTCCAGTGGTCAAGCGGCGGCGGCCTCTCTGGTGCGCAGGTGCGGCATGCGTAGAGCGCGTCACCTTTACGTTGTAAGGCATGCGCAGCGTGGCGGCGGCGCGGCGCAGGAAGCGCAGCACGAGCGCGGCGTGCTGCACGGCGAGCTCGTTGTTGGGAGAAGAGATCCGCTTCAGCACGTGCGTCAGGAACAGCCCGAAGGCGCGCCGCGTCTCGCCCATGCTGGGGGGGGATATAGATAGTATTATTAAGTAAGTCATTGGCATTGGCATTCATTTGTGATTAGAATTCCAACTGAAAAGATATCGACCTTCATGAACGAAGGTTTCTGGCCGAAAGGTGTCGTGTTTCGGCGGTTCCGCGGAAGTCTACGCGACACCACGAGCAACACGCCCGTGAAATTGCGTGTATTTTAAAACAATTGTGTAGATTTATTATTTTGTATGTATGTTAGCCTGTAAGGTATTTATTTTATGGGTCTGTATTGCACTTTATAATCCGCTGCCTGATTTAAATAAATAAATAAAAAATAAATAAAAATTGGCACTACCAAACCTTTCCCACACACTACACAAATTGTGTTGTGTATGTAAATGCCAATCAGGAGAGACTAATGACCGATCAGGCGGGAGCGTTACACCCTCCCTCACTTTTCATCGAGTTGATGTCAGGTTGAATTTCATGGAATAGTAGCCTAATGGGTCAGGTCGCTGCGTTTTAATATACACACAAATACATCTCTATGTCACGAAGTTGGTGCGGATGACACCTCCGAACCCTGGTGCGCACGTTAAGCCGTTGGTCCTGCGCCTAATCTCTCACCGGTCATGTCGGATTACCATCAAACCGAAATATGAGTGTAAAGGTACAGAGAATGCCCGCGTATATTACGCGCACACACTTGGGCATTATAAACTATGGCCAACACCGACTAACGTCACTGTCACTGACAAGTGCGGATAGCATCGTAGATGATGTATGATACAATATCATGTTTCTGATCGACACGTGTCGGCACTATTGTGTGCGTAGAGACTTTACTCCCTCCCTAACTTTTCATCAAGTTGTTGACAGATTAAATTGCATGGAATAGTAATGGGTATATGGTCGATGTCTAAGCGTGTTATTTACAAACAAATTTAGCTCTGAGTCAAGAAATTGGTGGGGATAACACCTTTGAGACTTTGCGCACGTTAAGCCGTTGGTCCTGCGCCAGGTTTCTAACCGGTCATGTCAGTGCCATCTCACCGAAATTGCGCACACACTTGGACACTATAAATCATGCCCTACACCGATGCTATGACCAGGAAGAGGTAAGCATACTCACGTGAGCCTCATGCCGTCGTGGAGCTGCCCCTTGACGAGCTCCTTGGCGCGGCGCGTGTCGTGGTGCGGCTGCGCGGCGGGCTCGCTCAGCGATATGGCGGGCGCGGTCGACGTTATTGTCACCGCTTCGTAGCGCTTTAATCTGGAGAATAAAAGATGACAATTAGATGGAATTTCATAGTTTCAAGACACTAACAGTCCCCCCGCGACTGCGTTCGCGCGTTTTGAGTGAACTGTTTTCCCTCCCGTCGTAGCGTGATGTTTTGGTTCTTATCCTATCTATAGCCTTACCTACTTGATAAATAATAAGATCACGAAATTGAGACCTCGCCTGTGGGGCGGCGGGGTGCGGGGGGACAAGAGCGCGGCTAGTGAGCGGCGCACCCCGCGCGCGAACCTCCCCCCGCGCCCCGCCGCCCCGCAGGCGAAGTGTCAATGAAGCGGTTAACCTATAAAGGTGGGTTTAGACCAACGAACGAATGCTCTGGTTACGTAAGAAGAAATTGATCAAGTGGGGATAGAATGAGCATTCGCTCGTCTGATGTAAATGGGCTTTCACACGACAAGTATTTAACAAATTTTTGAGATTAGCGCGTTCAAACAAACACAGTCTTCAGCTTTAGAATATTAAGTATGGATATACCAAATTATGGTACAAAAATACTAGACCAAAATCGGTTCATCGACAGATACACAGACAGAAACGTTAAATTTATAACACCCCTCTTTTTGCATCGAGGGTTAAAAAGTATAGCAACAACATTTTCTCTAGTTGATTCAAGAGGCTACTTCTGGATTTTTACACACTAAAATTAGCGACAGGACAGCTTTTTTAATGTAACAAAAAAAGGTTCTGAAGAACAAATGTTTTCAGCTCACCTCTGGAGGCAGCACGTGGGAGTGGACCAGCAGGTTGTAGTTGTGCTGCACCACCCGGTACGGGATGTTGTTGTTCTGCTAACAGCTTACCTCTTACCTGCCTCGGTGGCGCAGCGGTTAGAGGATCGCATTTTAAAGCAACGGCTGCGCCAGAGGTCCCGGGTTCGATGCCAGGTTGATGGGTTTTTCTGTTCAGAAATTCTCAGGGAAACCCGGGGTTTGGAAGTTGGCAGTGTTTCATTCACACCCATGCCTCGAAAAGCACGTAAAGCCGTTGGTCCTGCGCCTGATCTCTCTCCGGTCGTGTCAGATTGCTGTCCCATCGGGCTATGGGAGTGAAAGGAATAGGGAGTGCACCTGTGTTTGCGCACACACTTGTGCACTATAATATGTCTGCGCAGTCGGTTAGTCGTTGTGACTGGCCATCGTAGTCGGAATCGGCTAGGGGGACTATTACCTCTGAGGGGTGTCAGTGAGGCTGGTAGCTACGGTGGCGTGTTGGAAGTGAGGCAGCACGTGGGAGTGGACCAGCAGGTTGTAGTTGTGCTGCACCACCTGGTACGGGATGTTGTTGTTCAGCGACGTTGAGCACACTGGTATGCCTGAAACTGGATCTGAGGTACAAAGAATAGTAAGTTAGTCTTTCCAATAAATAAGAGTTAACTTTAAATAAAAAGTTGTACAACTTGAGCATAAATAACTTTCACTTGTTTCCCTTATTTGAGCTGTTCAAACTTGTGTGAATGATGCACATGTATCAAAAAAAAAGTACGTATTGCTGCACTGTACTGGAACAATTACCTATACACGGTGCTTTTTTAACCGTCTTACAGCCGAAGGCCACTTAAAGTATCCAATAACTACATGTCATTCGTAAAACAAAACTTGGTTATTATTAAGATTTTAATGACTAAGAAATTAAAAACTATATCAGCACAATTTAGTACGAAACATCCTGTAACGAGCACTATAGATAGTGCCATCCACGAAGGCGCGCCCCACTCTTTTTTTGATTGAGGAAGGCGCGGGGTGCGGGGGGTGACACGCGCGTCAGTTGCGAGCCGGCCGACATTCAAAAATTCAGACTCGTCACGAAAGTGGCTTTACTTAAATTATTTTTAAAATTTAAAGGAAAACCCAATGTGTCGTACTAAAAAATAAACCTAGTATCATCTACTGTCATTATTAAACTAACTTTTAAAGAATTGTAACTTAAACACCATAAACGATTTTTAATTAAAAAAAACATGTGGTAGTTATAATATTACCAGGATGTACTTTATCGGGGAAGGCTATAAAACATCACGCTAGTACCTACGTGTACGAAGAAAAAACAATTAATGCGTATGAAATCCCGGTGGACCGACAGTTCTCTTATAAAGAAACTTTTTAAATAATTTTTTAGATGTTATAAAACGTCCTTACGTATTTTGTTTACGTCAATAGTAAAAATGTTGCTGTGATTTTTTTTTTAAATATTACTCGTCTAGGTAGCTAACCATACCTACTTAAAACTGTATCTAAGTAGAGCATCTTTGCCTTTGAGTGTATTTTTTGTAGTGTGATTGTCATTCATAAGTCATTAGGATGTTCCAAATTCAATTCAAATGTTAGAAAAAGCTTGCACACATGTACTTTAAGCGATTTGGACGAGTGGTGGGGCGCGCCGTCGTGGATGGCACTATCTATACACGCGGGTCATTCACTCGGCTGTCTAGCACTACTGACCTAGATTTACGCACGGATATGTTTTTTGGAGAAAGGGGCGAGGGGAAGGACGCGGTGGGCGTCACAAAGGATTGCGCTAGCGCATTATTGGTTAGAGATCCACGTGGACTGTCTTAGATTGGCTAACGGTGCGGCGCGCCTGGAGGCGGCAAGGTCAAGGAATGCATTGTTGAAAACGTAAACATTATGAACAGGATGATACATTATGTAATTAGATATTTTTTACACAATTATGTGGAGTGTAAAAAAATAACATATCCTAGAGGTTTATTAAGATGGTTACATTACGTGGGTTTCGGCTGTAAGACGGTTAAAAAAGCACGGTGTATGTAACTATATATACCTATATGTAGTGTATGTAATATATCTTTAACCTAAGGTACATTGTAGAAAGTCAACTCACCCAAATACTGCGAGTACTTCTGCCACGAGTTCTGACTCGGGAAGATCCTCACGAACCCCCCTCTCCTCGCGTACTGAGCCCTCACCGCCCTCACGAGCCTGAGCTCCTCCCCGGTGAGCGTGCCGAGGCTAGCGGTGGCGGCGGCGGAAGCGGTGGCGGTAGCGGTGGCGGTGGCGGCGGGCGGGCTGCCGTTCTTGCCGCGGACGAACACGTTCTCGGCCGAGTGGACGCGTCGGCACTGATACAATACAAATACTATCTAAGCATGAAAGTGCGTGATCGCCGGATCCTAGTATGAAGGACTATTTACACGTCTAAACGGTTTCATTGTCCACCCCATTCTTTCATTTAATGTGAGTGAAAGAATAGAACATTGTAGAGGATGTTATGCTCGCCTTTTTGACTTAAATAGTCTAGCCGCATGTTTTTTTTTTCGGCCGAATAAAATACTTTCTGTATAAACTCTATGCATACATGTCAGTAAACTACAGGTTTAGATACTAGATGGCGTGAGAACATATTTGAATCGCGATACGTTAGCGTTTTTCCTTTACCATAAAGCCCTGCCGCGGTTTGTCATAGTTAATCCAAATCTAAAATAGAACCAGAAGAATATTGTTATTATAACTCAAGCAAGGAAGCAACCCTCATTGTAGTAGTGATAGTGTGACGTGGAATAAAGTGCTGTTCAAATACCGTGGAACGGACCTGGTTTCAATCACCTATCCCAGTACACACCTCCCTCAGGGTACCAGAGCCAAGAGGCTTTACACTTTCTTTCTTTTTTTGTTTTTTTAATTATTATTATTTAATATGAGTTTGCTCTTGACTCCAGACCAAGTGCGACTAAGACGGAGTCGAAGATGGAGCGAGCTCGCCCAGAAGAAGCCTGTTCACTCTTAACTTTGAATAGATTCAAATGGTAACCACTAGGAAACACCGACGCGGGCAGCGAGTTCCACACTGAGAATATAAACACCTAGAAGGAGGGTTCCTAACAAAGATCGTTGTCAAAAGCGCGCACATTTTGTAGCTACGTGTGCGTAAACAATATCCCTGTCACGCACACTAGTAAAGGAATAATATTGTCAGAAAATCTCATTTCTACTAAATGGTAGAAAATTGAAATATTAGGGAACCTATGTATAAAGAAATAACGAACGTAGGCTTTTTATTTTATTCAATGGTTTAATTTCCCCTTTATTTTACTCCATATAGTTCTGATTGTTAATCTAAGATTGCCACCGCTACAAAATGGCGGATTCCATAATTATTTTATCACTACTACCTCAACATGAGTGTCATAATATGTAAGAGCTTGATTAGTAGAATAGAGCGAACTACAAAAAAAAATCCTAATAAGGCCACCAACAAATGGCTGATATACAGGGTGTAAAAAAAGTACAAGCCAAATTCAAAGGGGTGGTTAAAAGTGGAGTCTAGAATACAGGAAAAATATTTTAAAAAATCTAGCTCTTTTTTCTACATACAATTTTAATTTGCATTAAATTGCTACAGAACAGTTGACGATCCACCAATCCCAACAGGCGTCCTTTTAAGTAATGATTCTGCTATTTACAATAATACTAATTGATTAAAATCAAATCAAGCAGCACCGTACAAAATCATACTCGAAAACATCTAAGATTGCGCGCACGTTATTCATAAAAAGCTACAAAACTAAGGTAGCCGCACTATCTGTCACTTTCGCACATTGATAACGTGTATTTTCAACGAGTATTAACTCATAGTAATAGCGGTCAGTAGGTCAAGTCCATTATTTTTTTACGGTTGTCTCAGGTTCTCAGATATTGAGAACCTACCATTAGATGGTCAGAGTGACATGACGAAGCTGACATGAGTGTGCATGAAACGGTGCGTTGGTAATCTGAAAATAGTGTGGATTACGGAAAGCCTAGCCGATCAAAAGTGGTCAGAGCAATACAAAATTGACATGACTTCGATTAATTACATGCGCCCAGTGTAGGTTGTTACTACACACTGTTACTACAGTTGATTATTTATATTCGTGATTTATTGTAAGTAGTTGATTCCAATTTTTAAGTAAGCCAAGGTACCTACATGCTCAATTTTGCACTGGTCTAATCAAATTTTGGGTTTTTTGACGGTCCTGGGCCCGTGAAGTACAAAGGGAAAATAGAAGTCCAGTTCAAGCCGTAAACATAACCTACCTATAAAACTAAATAGTGAACTGTGTGCCGTAGCGTAAGATAGAGCGCGCGGCTGCTAGTTTGGTTGGATTGACAATCATCATACATATGGTATTTTAAATAATCATTTAAAAAAACACTATTTATTAGGATGGACCCCTAATAAATAATGTATTTTTGTGGAGTATTTTTCTGTAGTAATAGAAATACTCGTTTAATTATTATTTTTTCTTTTCTTTAATTTTTTTTATTATTTTTCCCGTGTTCTAAACTCGATTGACAACCACCCCCTTGAATTTGGCTCATACTTTTTTTTACACCATGTTTATTTAAAAAAAACATTTATTTCTGTATAAAGACTCACTTACTCACTTGGGGTGTCGTAGCACAGTGGTGGCAGCGCTTTGGTAGTAATACCGAAGTTAAGCAACTTACGGCGCGGTCGGTGTTTGGATGGACCATTCCGACCATATAGGTGACTTATATCCCGAGCGTCTCCGTGCTTCGGAAGGTACGTTAAGCCGCTGATTCCGGCTTTTTTTATAAAGACTCACAAGGAGCACTTATACCCGACACGAACATTCGAAACCATGAGTAGTTTTCTTTTTCCCATCACTTTATAGCTCTCACTAGATGGCGTTAGGATCACTTAAGTAACAATTTTGTTCACATTGGCGGTAAACTATAGACAAAAAAAAAGTGCGTAATATTGTAAATCGTAGAAAAATACGAAAATATACCTATTCCCGATTTTATTCTATAAAAAATAAATTTGTCAATTACGCAATTCCAAGATTTTCTTTGATTCAAAATTGCATTCTATAATAGCTAACAAACACCTCAACTAAGGGTAAATAAATATACATCTGATTATCCGATCTCTAGTTATAATTGTTAAAAATGACAGCAATAAAGTTTAAACCATAAAACTATCCCAAACATAGTGAATAAAACTTTATTAAAAAGGAATGGTAGTTTGTTAAATTCCACCTATACTGACAACACTTAAGCAAATTTTCATTGATAAATTAAACAATCTTGTTTTAAGTATTACATGTATAAAATCAAGCTTAATTTGATAAATTACACGTGGTATGCATTGCTTAGGGTTTTGTTGTGTTTTTAAGATTTGTGGCAACCATTGACTGCACAAACCGTCATTATTATCAAAAATTCGGGAGCTGTTACTCGTACTGCGTGTCCTTGAGCACTAAGGGCTCAATGTCAAATAGTTGCCAAATGGGCTACTATTGAAATGCGCCATTTACGAGCCAGGACTAGGCTTCTAGGTGTTTATATTCTCAGGTTCCACACCTTCCACTGTGACACCTTCCATGTTTATCAGAATTCACTTAGTTCTAAATCAATCGATTATCATTTTGTCCATGTCCATTCCTTTGACGTCAGGCCTGAGTGAGTTACATTATTTTATCAATTAAAACTTAACGACCACAACGCACTTACAGCGCCAATCCTCATCTTGAGCGAGTTGTGTTGCGTGCCCACCTGGTTGCAGGACGGCATGGCGGGCAGGCCCACGAGGGTTAACGTGTCGGCTAGTAGCGCTGACTTCACGCGCGCGTCTAGAGGACTTTCGCACGCTAAACTGTGGAAGAAGTTATTTTTATTTTGAAAATGATATAAATATAAAAATCAATATCGTTTACGTTGAGCTTAACAATTTATAAATACTAGCGGTAGCCGGCGGCCTCACTCGTGTAAATATCGGATCTTATAAATATTTGTTTTTCTTATAAAATATTCTGCTGTATGAGCTAGATTATTGTAAAGTTTTAACGAAACTCATCGCGTAGTTTTTGCGTGAAGAAGTAACAAAAATACATCAATCCCCACAAACACAGACTTTCGCATTTTTAAGTAAGATTTAATCTATATTCATGGCTAAATGTGAGATGGTATGGACGATCTAAAGCTCTAATAACCTATTCAGACTTACCTTGGTGACAAGTTGATCTCCAGCAGCCAAGGCTTCAGCATATCATCAACTAAAATGTCATAGCCAAATAGTTCTGTAACAAATTGAAAATATGAAATCAGATGTGATTTATGTCTATCGGAGTTAAATAATTAGGTCTTGTTTTAGTCACATTAGCAAGTCCTTGTTTCAGTGCGTGTGACTCTTTCTCATTGTGTGTGTGTGTGTGTGTGTGTGTGTGTGTGTGTGTGTGTGTGTATGTATATGTGTGTGTGTGTGTGTGTGTGTGTGCGTGTGTGTGTGTGTGTGTGTGTGTGTGTGTGTGTGTGTGTGTGTGTGTGTGGTGTGTGTGTGTGTGTGTGTGTGTGTGTGTGTGTGCTCGTGTTCATGTGTGGGTGTGATCGTGCTCATGTGTGGGTGTGCGCGTGCTCATGTGTGGGTGTGCTCGTGCTCATGTGTGGGTGTGCGCGTGCTCATGTGTGGGTGTGCGCGTGCTCATGTGTGGGTGTGCGCGTGCTCATGTGTGGGTGTGCGCGTGATCATGTGTGGGTGTGCGCGTGCTCATGTGTGGGTGTGCTCGTGCTCATGTGTGGGTGTGCGCGTGCTCATGTGTGGGTGTGCGCGTGATCATGTGTGGGTGTGCGCGTGATCATGTGTGGGTGTGCGCGTGCTCATGTGTGTGTGTTTGTTTATGTGTGTGCGTGTGTGTGCGCGCGCGATACTCACCGAAGCAGTTGAAGAAGTTGGGCACAAAGACCCTAGCGGCGGCGGTGATTGTCTGCGCGGAGGAGAGGATGGACTTGACGACCAGGTCTTCTATGGCCGCCATGAGCGCTGTGGTGTTGCGGCCCTGCTTGCGGAGGTGACGGAGTAGGGCTGAGAGGGTCCACTTGTGGCCTATGTTGCCGGCGTTCGGGTCATCGCATCTGGAAATGTAGAAAATATACTAAGAAGACAGCTGCTATAATGATAACTTGCTCTCATTGCATTTCGACTCTTCTGCAGACTGTAAATTGCAATTAAGCGGTGTAGACTCTAGAGGTGGGTTCTGACCAACGCTACGAGGTGTAATGTAACATATTACACAGCGAGCCGTGGGGGAGGCCTATGTTCAGCAGTGGACGTCCTTCGGCTGATAATGATGATGACACAGCGAGCATTCGTGCAGTCAGTACGTCGTGTTACGAAGAAACCAGCGAGCAACGAGCCGCTCGTTGCTCGTCGGTTTTTTGGCGAATCCTTTGACTGTTGTGCGTTTTTTACAGAGTTTTGACGAGTAGGTTACGCCGATTTTAGAACACAGCGTAACACGCTCGATGAATGTTACATTACACCTCGTAACGTTGGTCAGTACCCCCTTTAAATAGTCTACCAACTATAGTTACGATTGGCGATATACATGTTCAGGTTTTTATTAATGGTTCAGTAAAGCAAGATATGAAGAATCTTCAGCTTTGGAGTGTACCTAACAATCTTAGATCTTATTTTCATGATTAAATAGCATCCACTCGGTTACTATTTTGATTTCATTTTCGTGCTGCCGATTATATTCGATAAAAGGTATCACGTTTACCTTAGGATTAGCTGTGGTGTAGCTAAGTTACATGACAGCTTTGAAATCATGAGTTCTATTCTTGAACCATCATTATTTTTACCAATCGGTGACTTTGGTAGACTCGTTCGATTTTCAAACAAGGATCAGTAGTAACCTAGATGCGAGTGACTCAAAAATATAAGGTCAAATCATTTTAAGTGATAATATTTTAACAGTGGCTTTGTGTACATCATAGAAACAGGATACTATCATTATTTTTTGGAAAATCGAGATTTTAATTTTTATTATTTTCTTTAACTTAGACAATATCATTTTTTAAAACAGCATCCAGACAATTTAAAAAGTTATCTACGTCATCGGCTTCGCCTCTCTCAATTCAATGCCCAAAATTTCTTTTTCTTATATCTTAACCTTAATTAATAAAAAAATAATATCTGAAAAAAATAATAACCTTCGTCTTTAATTTTCTCATAAACTAGCGGATAAAAACCCAAAGTGTTTTCTACAAAAAATGATTAATTTATTGTGCTGAATCGGCCCTTTAAATATTATCACTTAAAACGAGGTGACCTTATATAGCTGTATATAGATTGAGGTTATAGCACTCACTTGATATAGTCCGTGTGGTACTTATTGATGCTGTAGTTGCAGAGGTGCATGCACGGGTTCCATAGGTTCTTGTTCGTCTTGTCGTACTTGACAGTCGCGAACCGCACCAGCCCCTCCTCATAAAGATACACAAGTAACGGGTCGATGGACGTCACGCACACATAGAGGCGTAGATCGCATTTGTGACCGCCAATCAGGAGCGGTTTGTCGATGTATTTGGCTACGACCACGTTCTCGCCTTTTGGGATTTGTTCTGGCTGCGAAGAGACGAAAACTTTATTAGAAGAGTAGGTGGAAGAACGGGAGAGCTTGAACAAGCTAACAGCAAAGCAGCAGCTTTATTATACGGAAGTATAGGTGGATGAAAGGACGACCATGAAAGAGCTAGCAAATAATTATTTATTTATACGTTACACAAAACAAATTACAGTCCTATCTAATTTTAATGAATTATTCGTGGAATCTGTATTTAATCTAAATTTATCTCTCAATGTTAATTAATTTTTTGTTAATTTAGGTCGAATAAATTTATTTTCCTTCTTTCTTTCTTTCAGTCCAAGTTTAGAATTAGTTTCTAAAACATTGAAATAATGCTAAATTTAAATTACTGTGCAGTAGTTTATTTAGTAACATTAAAGAACATCTCTTAAACTGACTACATTTATTTACTTTATGTTATACGAGCAATTACAACCGTCACGTGGCCTAGCTACTTTTGGAGTGGGCATTTGGTCTGCCCACACGTTTTGAAGTATTGGATGACGCTTCAATGTCAACAATTAACCCATACAATACACATCACAGCACATTAGTTATGTTGAGAATATACCAAAGTAAGAGTCATATCAATCCTGAGAGAGAGGCTGAATGATTTTGGTAAAAAAAAAACGAATCTATAATAAAATAACAAAGGTAAGGTTGATTTACCGCATTAATCTTAGGATCTTCTGCTTATTTATCGAAGTAGACTATAAAACATCACGCGGAGTAAAATCAAAACGGGCAAACAATGTCGCGGGGGCTGGAAGTCCGTAATATACTAGCTAGGCCATCGGATCAGCCGTCTCACCGAATAATGAGAGTGAAGGACTAGAATTAGAGAGGACCCTCGTGTATTACGCCGATTGCCAAACTCAGTTGTGATTTACCGCTGTGGTCGGATGAGACCAGGTCCCTACTGGGGCCCTACTTTTGAGACTTTGCCAAGATTTTTGAATACCGCCATCTCTTTCCCTCGCAAGGCCATACTAGTATGAGCGACAAGGACGGCTAGATTGGGAAACACAACATTGTATTGCAGAGTAAGGCCTCAGGAGGACGTTATTATTTATTTGATAGTACATCTTACCGTGTTCACAATATAGATCCCCCTCCCCCTGCTAGACGCAGCGGGCTTCACGATCCACGGGCCCTTGGTCCTATAGTGCGTCGTGCACAGCTCCTTGTACTCGGCTGGCATAAGAAACGTGGTCGGTATGAAGTCGAAGTGTTTCAGCCCGCGGAAGTACTGCATCTTCTCGATGTTCTTGAACAGCTTGTCTTTGCGGGTCAGCTCGTATGATCTGGGGAAAAAGGGGGACTTAAGTTATATTAAATAAATACACCAAGCGTAGCACTGACTTTTTTATTGGATCTAAAACATACTGCCACGGCAATTAAAATACTGGCAATTTTGCCGCGGCTTTCCAGTTCTGCAGGATCACTGCATTACTGAGGTTTTGTGTGTTCACCCGGCAGCATCCCGAATTTATCAGATACGGTACAAGAGTATCAGCTTGCACGGAGGTCTGATATTGTTGAATACAAGTGTGTGCAAATACACAGATGAAATGTTCAACAGATGCACTATGTTCAACCTTTAGAGACCCCGTCTGGCCCTAGCCTGTTGTCCTAATAAATATAGCCATAAAAACGGAATTTTAACAATAGCGATAGGATAGAGAGGACAGGCAAGACCAATATCTTAAAGTACTTTCTTGCGAACTTTGTTCCGCCCCTGCTACGTCCCGCCCCAACCGTTGTTATTAGCCTATTCAAGGTCAAACCGAATCCAACAAAGTAAAAATAATGAAAATCGGTCCATCCGCTCTAGAGTCATAATATAAGTGGTATAACTAACCACCCACGACTTTCTTTTAAGTACATTCAAAGATACTGAGGTCGTTACCTCGGCATGTGATTGACCTTTTGACAGTCGCGTAAAGACTGCAGCGTACCAAGCGGGATGAGGGGGGCCGACCACATCAGGGTCCAGGAGTCAGAGTCCAGTCCACCGTCCTCCAGACCGTGGGCTTCGAGCAGTCGGCGGACTAGGCTGATCTCCCGAACACTGGGCGAAATTACTGCCATTATTATTGGTAACTTACTGATGTTAAAGGTTTTGGGACCTTAAGAGAAGACACTACAGTTCAAAACCCATTGCCAACATAACATGGATACTAGAGAAGTTTCTGAATCGGCTTTTTAAAGGCAATATTTGTAAACGTAAATTGAATAGCTATTTACTACAGCTGTAAAGCAGACATGTTTTGAATTCTAAACGCTAATTTATTTTACAAGACTATAAAATTTACGCAAATCCATTCAGTTACTCAATAACAATGACAGCAATTCACGGAACCCATGTCCTTGGTGTAGACCTAAACCTATTAGTTTGTTGAGACTTTTAAGATGCTGCCAATTCTAGTCTCAACAATTTTATACCGCAGAAAAATGTATTGAATTACTTTTCATACATTTTTGATTGACTTTGTCAAACAAACAAAGATAAACAGTTGTCACCCAACATCCCGTGCCTTTATGTTCCGTTCCCTAATATTCCCTTATTAGCACTAGTTTTCCCCTCAAATCTTAGCTAGCCTGCAAATTTTTTAGCCAGGCAGGAGGTTATGTAGGGCTCTTTTCCCCAGAAGGAAGGTGGCTACTGTCTAAAATAGCCCTAAATAATAACACATTGCATAAATACTCACCTAGGAAAATGGTTGACCCTCTGGTACGGAGACAAAGACCTCAGTACATCAGGTTTCGGGTGGAGTCCCGACCACAATAGGTTAAAATTCTTGTCTTCAGGTGATGCCTCTTGTAAACCGTGCGCTTGCAATAATCGGTGTAAGAGTTTGGTCTCCGTGTTGACTAGTTTGTATGTGATCTTCAGCACGCGTGCTGGCATTTGGTTGCTATCTAAAACCTGCAGAAAAAATTTGGTGCTTTACATACAAGAGTAGGGACTAGAGTAGTGTGGAAGGCAAGAGGGAAACCTCAGTTTTTATGAAAAAAAAACTCCACCGACAAGAGTCTAGCTCTTAAATTAGATGATGATGATATACAAGAGCATAAATATTGAGTCAGCGGAAAAGTTTCGAGTTGCGCAAAGAGGAATGGAGAGAGTAATGCTGGGAATCAGTCTCCGAGACCGGAAGCGCAATGAGTGGATACGGCAGAAAACTAAGCTGAGAGATATAGAAATGGGCTTGGGCTGGACATATAGCCCGAATGGCAAACGACCGTTGGCCAAAAAGAGTCCTGGAATGGAGACCTCGGAACGACACGAGAGGAAAAGGACGACCGCCCCAACGGTGGTCTGATGATATCCGAAGACACGCAGGACATGGCTAGATGACACGGGCACAAGACCGCCAGTCATGGCTGAAAATGGAGGAGGCCTACGTCCAAGACTGGACAAAATTGGGCTGATGATGATGATGATGATAAATATTGAGTAGACCCTGGGCTTTATGACCCTTAAAATGAGCTCCTGAACCTCTTTGGGTGTGACGGATTTATGTTTATGTACTGTCAACATGCTACCACTAAACAGACATCAAGTAACTGACCTTAACATTATCAACTTCTTTAATAAGTAGGTGTTCAGAATCGTCACTGTCAAAAGACGGAGACAAATTCCTTTGCACTTGAGTATTTTTTCTTTTGTTTTTTGCTTTGGTCTTCTTTCCTTTTTTCTCTTCTTTGGTTTCGGCTGTAAAGGGGTAAAAGTTTTAATACCATGATTCATATCTTGATGAAAGTTCTCTAAATTAGATTTTTGATATAATAAATAAACCGAACAAATTCTTCACCTTTGGATGGGGGCGGTGGGTCTTCCGGAGGTTTGATGTTGGCTGTCGAATTCTCTATGTTCATGTGTTTCTTGAGCGTGATCTTACTTAGGTCATTCAGGACGTCTTCAATATCTCTCTTGTGTTCAGAACTCTCGTGCCCTTGTTCTTCAACAGGCACTGCTTCTGGTACCTCGACGTCACTGACGTGCCTCACCACATACGCTTGCCCGGAGTACTTGTTGCTATTACCAAACGTCTCCATCACATCGTGCATTATCGTCTTCGGTCTTACGCTGAACGAGTGCGGCTCGGCCACCAGTCTCTTCGCCATATTCTTGGCTTTGTTCAAGAGGATCGTCGTCCCGGTGTTGTTTCCTATTGTTTTAGTGGTAGACTCCATTGACGGCGTTCGCGATGCTAAGACACATGATCGGAAGACCAGAACTGCTCCTTTCGAGCCGATCGGACCCCCCGACACCCAGTCCGTGATGGAGCCCTCGCCATCTTTGTCTTTGGTGGTGTCATCGTCATTCTTTCTCATGCTGTTTTCCTCTCGTTCGTTTTTCTGAAGGCCTGATGTAGACGGATTCGAGGTTTCTGATACATGTGGACTGGAAATTAAAACGATTAATAAATTGACTGCAATTATTATATAGATGGTATGAAGCAGAGTCTAGGCGTTTGGCGTTGTAGACATGAATTATGAAGTTCGACGTTTTAAAGTAAGCAATTGTTAAACTATTTGAATAACAGGCTCGTGTAGCTTCTTGCGTGATGTTGTGATGGTCTACGATCAATCTAGGTTAAACTCTGAATTTATGGGTGAACACTGAAAAGACACACAAGTTAGTTTGTTTATAGCCACAGCATAATATTTTGACTTTATTAATAGGACCCTGAAATTTATGGACACTGGGGCTGTGAATTCGAATATAGGTAAAATATTCTAGGTCACGCAAGATTGTGTGCTGTTGTGATGTCATTTCAGTATCTCGTACTCACTAATCGTAAGTGTGTATTATTATGGTGACGTCTTCATAACCGTGTCTTAAAAAATATCTGCTAGTATTTAACAAGAATCTAAGCACGGCATGCGGCGCCATGCAATGAGGTAACCAGCACATAGGGTCATGCAAGCAGCCAAACATGTGGTCAGCATATGGTCGATGGCCGATGGTCAATGCGCGATTGTGCCATATAAGGGCGTTCGCGTTGCTAGTGTTGCAATAGATGACTATGTTTCTCATAGTTGCCGAGTATAGATAAGGTGTTAAGGTTTGAGTATTGCAGAAACATATTAAGACCATCTAAGAATGATGAGGGAGAACCTTGGAAATACTTGGAAGGCGGTGACACTGTGACTTTTCATGAGAGAATCTACGATAGACCTATGGAAAGTTATGCAAAATATGAAAATCTTTAAGTTGACTTTAGGCTCAGTTTAATCAGACCTACCAGCTTAATTTTTATCCACCCGCAACTAATTTTTTGTAAAGGCGCTTAGAGATCCACAAAAGAGATCCATAAAGCATCTAGCTAAGCTATAAATCAAAGTAAATATAGTTTTCCAGGGATTTAGTTGTCATAAAACGGACAGCCTGTGCCATTTATGTCACATAATGACACACCGATTGCTGTATCTGACCTGTATAGCGGGGACGTCCTCCATTATTCATTTTATTGAATGGCCGCGCACAATACTAACATACGGTGGATTTAAAGGCAGTTACTCATTGTCATTCATTGACCGATTGCAATAAATACGTTTGTGTAACCGTACTCAATTAGCAATTGCTTTGACCATAATGGTAAAAAAGGGTAAGTGGAATCAAACTACAAAAGTATTAAGATTTTAAACCACAAGAATGACTGCAATGTAGCAGATATTCTGAAGAAAAAATTAACCATCTAGCTAGATCCATCAATAGTCCATGTAAACATCAGAAGTTAGTAAAATTTATGAGGAATCAGATCAAATTGCTCAATTGTTCTTCAACATATTGCCAGTCATATGTGCCATAATCACCAGCGTACTTATATACCTGAGTTCTTGCGTGAAAAGCAACAACCTAATTAGCATTTGTACCCATTAAATTCTCAGTTTGGTCTTATTGGAGGTGTCAGTACAAATCAGTTTATTTGGATTGAAATCTAATAAGTTTCTAGCTGTGAGTGAGTAACCTTCCTACCTAACATCTTCACCAATCACCTTCCACTTTTGGTATTTTTCGATATGTACTAAATTATGATTGTAATGCAATAAATGTACAGCTGTGGGTACTCGTCCTAACTGAAGGTTGATGCATGTTTAATGCTCTCTTGTTGACAAATGGACTTTGTTTACATCCGCGCTTAGCAATGACCTAACAAGGGAGCTGCATAGCCCCGTTACTGGCGAAACCTTTCGCCTCTACAATTCTCTATATGTATATACTCCTTATACTATTAGAATAAGGTTGGTAAAGGTTATAATTACACGCCTAATAATGACGCGAAATAGTTTAAAAACCGACACATGGCTACGAATCGTTACATATATTAGACAACGCGTGTCAAGGGCGTGTTATGGGAACAAGAACACACGACCATAATTGCCATTCATTTTTGTAGCGTGGACAAAAGTATCCATTGTGTTACCAACGAACACCTTGAAAGTTGTATTTAATCAATAAAAAATATAAGTCAGAACTCATAAAAAGTAACAACATGGATTTGATTGGTAATAATTACGAACTGTATACTTATAGCGGGTTCATGTATTGATGACATTAATTTACGGCTTATGATCATTTTTATGGTTGTTCCGGCGTTTCTTCTCAGCACTTGCCTAATTGTATGTGTTCTGTCTTGAAGCGCTTGTAGGACCCAAAAGATAAGGACATGTTTCGGCTCTTTTAGGGCACATTTTTTTTTTTTTTTTAGACTGTATCTTTGACGTTCATAAGTGTCATTTCAAGACCTAAATTGAAATAAAGATTTCGAATTTGAAGTTGAAAAAGGAGTTAATTTTGAGAATATCAAGATTGAATTAAATCATGCTCTATAGCCAGCCTAATAAATAATTGTAACCAGCATACCATAAGGAGGTTAGGTGGCAGGAGCCAATGAACTCATGTAGGTCAAACACAGATTAAGTACTTAAGCATTATAGCCTTCTTAGCTTACAAGAAAATATAAATGTTCATGGTTCACGTGAAGTGGCGTTCCTTATCACGGATTGCAAGCTATAAATCCGTCAGCTCCATAACTGGGCCATAGGAAATGCGCCATGAAAATGTAGTAAAAGTATAAATATACTGCTCTCGCATGCAACAAGAAAGTCCCATCTGGATGATATTTGTAAATCGACTGACGCATATAAGCTCCTACATGATTGTGATATTAGTAAAAAAAATCCTTGGGAGTATTAATGACGTAAACCACTTTTTTGCTGAAGATCTCAATAAGCAATCAAATGGACATACAACTAAGATAAGATTGGTTAAGCTATAAAAGTGTGTAAGTAGTTTAAGACGGTAACGTTTTTAACTACATAAACGAGAGAAATATATTAAAATCTGCTCTCCACAAACATAATATTAATTAACCTCGTGAATTAATTTATATACCTCTTAATTTGCCTGCCGAAATGGCAGTGGGAGGATGTCAAAAGAAACCCAAAGGCTATTGAACTTAACTTTGTGGGTGTCAGGTGAAATTATATTTCAACTCGCGCGCGGGAACGGTGCCTACGACCATTTTTGGTGACATTATGTCATTGTCATAGCAAAGTTTGTCGGTGAAGAGTGGTGCTAGACGCTTGAAAAAGTTGAGTGGTACTTTTGCATTTTAAAACTGAGTGTTTATTTTTGGAAGAACACCACGAAAAGTTGTGGGCACTCATAAATAATTTCAAAGTAAATGAAATAGTTTATTAAAAAATCTGAGAGGCCTGTTCCAGATACGAAATTACAATTAAGTTTTTCCTTGACAAATTATACTGAAAAAATATAAGTACTTAATTGTATAGTGACAAAACACTGTAAAAAAAACTACAAATTATAATGACTCAAATCTTTCCCATTGGAGTTTATCACTTTATCTATGAGTAAATAAAATCGCAATTAAAAAGCCCAGCATTATTTTTAAAGTTTAATTTATAAGATATATCAAAGTTTTATACAAGAACTTTAGATAGAGCAATATCAGCACTATGGCACTCATACTAATTTAACTACAAATTGATATCAAGCTGTCGACAACTTTTCTACCGACTTCGAGGAAAAAACTCAAACAATCGTGACAGGGCGTCTACTCCCTAAGCCCGTAGTTACGGCCGTATTTACGAATGAAGGTGTTTTCTTTAGCCATGCTTTGCCAAATATAATTGTAATCTATTATTAGACAAATAAACAACACTCATTTGCTCCCAAAATCTTATTTTTAGTATTAGATACTAATCAGATTAGAGAAATAAGTATGATAGCCAAAGAAAACACCTTCGCCCATAAATACGGCCGTTATTACGGGCTTAGGGAGTAGACGCGCTGTTGTGATTATGTTGCCGTAGACAGACCAATTTACTGGCCTTGTTGAATTTATAACGATCATCAGGCATTTAACACGTTTTTATAACGCTTTGAATACCGGACCAGTCAATTACAGAAACGCTATTTAACAAAATTCTAAAAGAACTAGAAAACTCCGTAGACAGACCCATTACTGGCCATATTGAATTAAAATGACTATAGAGCATTTAACACTCAAAACAACTAACTAGTTTTTATTACGCTTTGAATACCGACCAGTCAAGTACAAAAACGCTATCTAAAAAGTTTTTGAAAGAACTTGGAAACTCCGTAGACAGAACAATTCAATTCCTTGTTGAATTCAAAATTATTATCGAGCATTTAACATTAAATACGATTAATACGTTTTTTAACGCTGTGAAAACCGACCAGTCAAGTACAGAAACGCTAGTCCAAAAGTTTCTAAAAAAACTTGAAACTTTTTACATGCCTATTGAATTGAATTATCGTGAAAGAGGGAAAAAGGTTGTTAAAAACAAAACACTACCGTAAACTCTACTCGCGACAACGCGTAAACAACAGAAGCAGTCTTGTAATACATGTGCAGATAAATCGTCAAAAAAGGTGCAAGAAAGAGTAACGTCAGCACCTACCACGACACGCGCCTCCTCCGATGTGACCGGTGGGCCCTCGGGGCAAACACGTGAGTATCCTGGCAACTCGTATCGATCACTGCATTATTTACGACCACGTGGTAGGGGGATTCTCGGGAGCCAGGTACAGGGCTAGGGTCCCTGTCTCCCTGTGCGGGGGAGCGAAACGGATTCGGGGATTTCGGAACGTGACAGCTGTACGTGATAAAATTAAAATTCTAGTCTGATCGAACTTCGACCGTGTTATAGCAACTGGGAGGATCCAATCAACGAAGGAAAGATTAGTTCCACCACAAGACGAGACTTTTAGGCCCACTTGCTCATGATGATTTAAACCAGGGTTACGCTAATCCTGGATTAAATTTTGTTTCTGTCTCTAACAACGTCAAATAAACTGACAGAAACAGAATTATTATTTAATAAAGGATTATCGTAATCATGGTTAAATCATCAAATGGTTAAAACATCAATATGTATGAGACGACATCTAGTATCGTAAGTCTTTGCAACAAACTCAAGTTGATTACTGACATTTATAAATAAATTTTAGTCACTTGACAAATTATGTCGTTGTTTCTTTTGCTCTCAGTTTTTTCTTAAATTTTCATCATCATAAGAAGTCAGGAACATTCTATGCCCGGAGGACTGAGGATCTACACAATGGAGCGTATCTGTCAATTCCGTGCACATTATGTTGAACAACAAAGTGGTCGCCAAGCTTCATTGGGCATGTGAGCCGCTGGCATTTCGCTACGAGTGACGTTTGCACAATCTGACTGGGTTACATTATGTCAAATTATGGGGTATAGTTTCTTTTGCACGGTTGATGGCTAAATAAGTCAAAAGAGCCCTGTAAAGCAAGGGCAGGTAAGTCAACAAAATTTGATCGATTTGGGGCAAAAGTTTGTTTTGATGAACTACAAACAATAACATGTTTTTTTTAAGTTGGTGGATAAACTCTACCTAGGCAAAAGAAAGTTCCGAGTTTTTGATGATGTGAAAAAGCTGCTTTAAAAAAACCAGCTCCAAATGTAATGGTATGCAGACACAGTGCCACGATTTGCGAATATGATCAACTTTGCATGAGATTGAGACTTTGGGAGTTTATTTATTGCATAATGTAGTACATTACATGTTTTTAATCTTAAATACTCTGTTCGGGTATAGCAATATTAACTGCTAGACCAATAAAAAGATAAAAGATAAAGGAAGTCGTTGGTAATAGACAGATTGGTGAAAAAGTTTGGGGGGCCTGTACGAAAATATACCTCGTGTGTTCATAAGTTTTGAGACGAAAAAAAAGAGGCATAACTTTTTAAATAATTAACTTATATTTCTAAAATTTACAGTGAACACTAAGTAGATAATAATCAACAATAAAATATATCTATTATTCAAAATGTCCACCCTTGTTTTTAATACAGGCCCTTAGACGATTTGGCCAATCATCAATGGCGGCACGAATCTTTTCTAGCGGGATTCGCTTTGCTTCTCGAACAAGAGCTCGCTTCAGTGACTCCAAGTTTGGGTGGGACTTCTGGCAGGCCCTGAGCTCTAACTCAGTCCATAGAGAATAATCCAGCGGGTTGAGGTCGGGGCTGGAGGAGGGCCATTCGTTCGCCGCGATGAAGCCGGCACATTTTCCCTCAACCAAGCTTGGGTGGTTTTTGCTTTATGGGATGGTGCTGAGTCTTGCTGGAAAACCCAAAATTTGTTGTTAAATAAAGTATGAGATAGGGGTTTCACAACAGGCTCTAAGATGTCATTTTGATAATTCTTGGCTTTCACCTTGACGCCTTGTTGACAGAAATGGAGCGGAGTGACACCTTCATACGAAACTCCCCACCATACCATCACACTTGCCGGATGATGAGTACGCGAGACATTCCGTGCTGAAGCTGGGACATCCTTGCTACTTTTGCCATAGACTTTATTGTTTTGTAGGTTGAACTTTTCTTCGACATTAAAAAAAATTCTCATCGGTGAACAGTATCTTCCTCGCATCGTGTCTCCTAAGCAGTAATGGACAACGTTCGCGTCGCAATTTACGAAGCCGATCGTTTAAAAAGTGAACTTTTCTACGGCTATACGCCTTTACCTTAAGATCATATTTCAGTATTCTGTTGACTGAAACGCGCGAAATTTTAGTCTGCAGAGCAATTTTTTTCTGAGTGCGACATGGATTTCGGCGAAGTCGCTCTCGGATGATTTTGATGTTCGCAGGCGTCCTTACAGAGCGTGGCCGACCACTCCTTTGGCGATCTTGCAAGGAACTTGTCTCATTGTATCGTTTGATAGTGTAATACACGAAGTTACGGCTTACGCCAAAAGTTTTCACCCCACGGAAAATCTCCATTGGTGTTTTTCCCGCCTTAAATAGCGATATCACGGTCGCACGCAATTCTTTAGTTCCCTCCATCACGATAAAATTGACAGAAATAAATTTGAAAGTCAAAGGTATTAAAAGTAAACATACCAAATTCAAAATTGGAAAAAGAATTAAATAGCAGCCAGTAATATTTAATTTATTTTTTTAACTTCCAAGTTTGTCTCAAAACTTATGAACACACGAGGTAAAATAAACAAAAGAAACCGCTGCCGCTCATTACCATATCACTATTCTAGGATGCCGTGCATCGTTCTTCGGATGCAAGCCAAGCTAAAAAGCTGCAATCATGAGTTACGTGAGCACTGAGCATGCAAGACCCATCGTTGATCGTTTTAACCGTCTTCATAGTTCATCGTCAATCGCCGACAGACAAGACACGCCGCTTTTTATGGATATCGTATCAATACATTTGTTGTCACGACAACTTTTACAGATTTATATCTTTTGCTTCCTTAACTTTTTGTGTGCATGCAATACAAAAAAATGCATTATCACTAATAGTTGGAGCGCTATAACTGATAAGGAAGGTACTTAAAGTAAGATCGCAAACAGAAAGGTATTTTATGGGCAATCAAAAATAAATTGTGCCAATAAAAGTATCGTTTTGTACACGCGGAGGCCATAAAAACAATAAAAGATGGATCGAACATTAAAATGATGGTATATTCTTTATTGAATACGATGATGATTAAAAAGTTATGGAAGTAAATAGCTATTTCTACTTTGCTTATGTTTTTATTTTAGCTTTTACTTATTCCGTTAAAGTTTTAGACCGCTCTAACGATTATGTCTAGTGTACATAATAATAAATAAATTCATTAAAAGTCAACTTACATAATAAACGGTAAACCTATATCTATTACCTATTGAAATATAAAATTAATATTTTTTTAATTTATTTACTCACTCGAAAATCTTTCCCATGTCACAAACACAGCACACGAGCGTTTATAGATGCGCGAATCACCGTCACTGAGCGCGATGTAAACATAAACAAACGGAGCGCTACGGTGCCGCAGCGGTCAGTCACGGCTGACCGGAGACAGGTGACTGGGCGTGGGCCGGGGTAGCCGTGTTGAGCAATGCAGACGAGCGGGTTTTAAAACATTAAAGAGATAGGTTAAATCATAGCTGAAGAACTGCGAGCCTTGGCTTTTCCACTTGTGACGGAAAGTCGACCCTTTGCAGCTCATGCTAGTCTTTTCTATCGAACAGCCTTAAGGGAAGATGCAAGCAGGAGGACAGGAGTTGGTATAGACGGCAGGTCTGACTTTTTCAGCTCTTGTTACCATCCATTGCAACTTCCAAGTAATGGCGTGCATCGACACGCTTAGAAGAATGTAGACGCCAATATAGGTGAATATGGCGCAATATTTAATTCTTCAGATTCTGGTTCTGGCCATCAATATTTGTCTTCTCGAGGTAAACCTGAGACCTTAGTAATTCTCAGCCTCTTACGTGGCGACCACGATTTCGTGGTTCAGATTGTAAAAACACCACATAATATGCGCTAGTAACCAACCGTAGTCTTGAAATAGGATGCAAATATCCTACATCTGGTACAAAACAACAAACGGGCGTGCCATGGAAATATAAAGTGCACTTTATTGAATTGCGTGTGCGTTATTTCATATCGACAATCGAACTGGCGACCCGCTCGTCTGTAAGTTATTCATGGCGCGAACTACCACACATATCAATTTATTACCAACGTTTTTTTTGCACTTTTTCAGTACAATTTCCCTGCGATTATTGTAAGCTTTTTCAGAATACTTTTTACCCCAGTTGTATGGTAATTCGCCATAATGCATGTAACGAGGTCCGACTAATGAATTTGTAAGTGCTTCACGCTTCGGTGATCATTTTCGATTGATTGGAAGACATCAATTGGATTTCTATGGGCTCTTCGCAGACCAGTTAACGAGTTGTGAGCCATTGAATTTTAAAATTGGCATGATTGAACATAGCAATTCTGTAGTATGCATAAAAAGGAAATTGTTACTTATTTGAACAAGTCATGGAATTGCTAAGTTTTTGTCGTGAGTATTTAGATCACTGACCAGGCCACTATCTTATACAATAGATCAAAAAATAACAATCAGACCAAAATAAAACTTCTAGTCCAAGATTCATTATGTTCTATTGCAATACCACGAAGACACCAATGCCTTGGATGAATCAGCCACGCTCACAAACAAAATATAAAAGATTAAATGATTTTACTATTGGGTTAATGCTGACTGTGACAATTTAATCGGCTTTATTATACCATAATAGAAACAATAGGCATTCAGTATTTCCGCATGTCGCGTAAATTTTTGATGAGCATTGAAATTAAGTATCGCTTGTACGAATTGTTGGATTTCACTTAAAAAGATAAACCGTTTAATTAGAATCCGAGCATAGGTACTTGAAAGTTTTAAGCCGCGTGAAGGTCTCTACAACAAAAATAGTGCCAGTCAAGGGCGTATCTGTTAATTGTCGATAAAAAGTCGATTCGTTGCGATAATAGGTTTAGTTCCATTAGCCTAAAAAGCGATTTGTGGCAGTGAGCCAGGTAAAACTAAACACTGTTTTGGAACTACAAAACTTATTTAGGAGGTGACTTCAGCAGCACGTAATAGAAAAACTCCATAACGGATTGTAGTGAATTTACAACAAAGTTTTATCAACTTTAATTTAGGTATTTGGCTCTGAAGATTACGCAAATACTGATTGATTAAAATACTTTTTCGCGCACATCTGCCTGTGACTACGGATGCTGAAGTAAAGCATTCGAAACTTCAGTAATTTAATTACAAATAAATAATGTGCGCTAAATAAATCTTTAGTGTTTTAGTCAATTTAATGTAGGTGCAGAAGTTAAAATAGTGCTAAAGGATATGAGACACATCAGAATGAGATTTTCATTAAAAGGATAAGAATAGAACTCTAAAATTATTAATAAGATCGTATCCCGGAAGTTATTATTATGATCATAAAATTAAACAAAACGATAAATCCCTGATAAAATTTTACGAAAAAATCCTTCACTCCAACCAAGCTCACGCAACATTCAGGGCAAATTCGGGAATATTATCATGTCACGGCAACTTCCCCTTTTTAATCCGATTTTCCCTGTTGAATTTTTAACGATACCAGAAAACAGAGTGCAGATGTTGTAAACAATGCATTTTTGATTATGGAGACATATTGCGTGCTCCGTTCGAAATTCTATGTAGTTACGGCAAAATCGTCGGATGGCACGGAAGTAAATATTTCCGCATAGTGACGGCTGGATATTTTAAGCCACATTAAACTTTTAAGTAGATATCGTAAAGCGATTCCATCAAGCCCGGATCTTTGAAGAAAACAATTTTCCGCCATCACTTAGTGGCCGAGTGCAGGGAAATTGCTCTGTAAAAGATTATGGGGTTTTTAACTGCATCATTAATGCCATTTCAGTCTAGTTCTAGTATGAATTGTACATTTTGCTTTTTAGTCAAGTTTAAAGATAGCTGTGCTGTGGAGGCTTTCAACAGTTTGTAAAGAAGAGAACTGGAGGCCTATTACGAAAAACGAATTCCATCAATACTAAGTATTATCGTTTTGCGGATCCGAAGCATTTCAAGCTGTGGACACATGTTTTGGAATAGCGTCTAGTGTTAATCTTATAACTTAGTGTAAACTGTATTTTAATGAAGTTATTCTGTTTTGTGTTCCTTATTAAATAAAATAAAATAAAAATAATCTTTGTGAGAATTGCATAATTAAAGTGTTAGATCTACCAATCGATGATCGTATGGACCGATTTAGATTTTCGTAGTAGGCCCTCTGATGTACGTTCAGTGGATGTACGAGCGAATTTTAGCGGAAATAAGCAGCAGAGAGAGAGTGTTACATTATACATTTTTCTTATCTTTTACTACTTTGTATATATCATCTGCGCTTTGACTTAACCGAATCGTAAAAAGAAGAAGGGAGGCCTCTTGCTTTTCTTAGATCGCCTTTACGTATTTGATTAAAAGCATCGAAAGGATAGGTTGTAGTGGCAATTTTACACACTTTTCGCAAAACGAAAAGTAGCTAATGTGTTACGCCGTTACACGATATGTGTTGTCTACCAGCATTATTCCTGTAAAGGTACACAAGCACTCTCCTTCTTCTTTAACTTTTACCCACTTTAGGTGTGGGGTCGGCTCTCCTAATTATTTTGCGCCAGGCAATTCTGTCCGGGATTATAGGCACACAAGCACTACCAATATTTAATTAGTGACTGTTGGTGCAAACTCCGGATTTAGAACATCGCATGACCACACTCGAAGCAATGAGTCAACACGCCGCATTTACGACTTATAAAGGCGCCATGTTTTGTTTGCTGTACATATGGCTATACATGTACAATGTATGTACATGAAACTCTGTTTTCTATAGTTAGAAGAAGTAGAAAAATGCACTTACGTGCTACAGAAATTGTATTTTTACCTATGTTTCCTATTGATCTAGTTGGTGAAGTAAGAATTTAAGACACCCTCTTTAAAATCTTATGAATGAAAAAGAATAAGCTTAAATAAGGGTAGGTACAAGGATTAGCTTAATTATTTGTAAAACGAACGAATTTTGGAATGATTCACAGATAAAAAAACAGCTGCCGAGTAGAAGATAGCAATTACAAGGAAAGTATAAAGAAAGAGAACAAGAGATGCAACTGAACTTTTCATGGGCTATGGTCCAGCTATGTATTTTAGTTCTTAATTTTATATAAGTTAAGCATAGACCATATCCTGTTTGTATACCTAAGTAAAATAAATAAATGATATTATTTACAGGCATTAGAATGAAAGGTTCTGCATTGGAACTACCCATAAAGGATACATTTATGTGTTGTTTGATGATGTTATATAAATGTGTAATGTTTGTGGCTATAGGCTTGTTTGATGTAATTGCATGCTAATGTGAATAATGATATCTAAAAATTGGATAGAAAAATACAAGGCGTAAAGTAAGTGGTATAGATAATAAGAGGTTGAAGATATAAGTTGAAAGGTATTAGAATAAGAAATAATGTTATGTAAAGATATTACAGCTGAATTTGTTTTGAAGCTGAATTTAAATGAGGAAATAAATAAAAAGATAATTTGATAAACTACTTAAAAATATAAGAAGTATATTGAAATCCAAAGTATTGTCGAAAGTTGTTCTTTTAGTAATAAAACAACAGTATTTATTATCAATAAGGCAAGCCTGTATGAATATCATTTTTTAACAAATTATTTGGATTTCAATTAATGTAAATAGATACATAATATGTATATAAATAATAGGCTACACATTTGGTAGAAAACCTGGAGTGTGGACGGTTGTGGTTGCATTTTGTGTGTACTTTGGGTAAGTCATCAGACGCTATCTTACATGGAAGCTCACAGCCATCTTCTGGGTCCATGGTTCTTTTATGCAAAAAGAAAACATACCCAAAACTTACTGGATGTCTAGAAAGAGTTAAATATCATGGTTGATGTGAAATTTTGCAACATCTGTCATTTATAGAAGGATTTTGATAAAGCTGCTGTAGGTTCGATAGAAATAAGAAATATACAAGTATTTTCATACATAGATAAGAAATGTAAACAAATAATGGTAATAGTTACAACAGTTTTACGCTTCTTGTTATTTGATAGTTTTCAACGCGTTTGGAGATTGCGGATGATCTTATTAGACAAGCGGAAAGACAAGAAAGCGCCAGGCATAAACAAATAACACCGCATACAGTAATAACATCAAATAATCGATATCAATGCGGCAATACCCAGAATTGTGTATTTTAGAGGACAAAATTACTTTTTTTAAACATCGTTTAGGTTAGTACTTACGACTAAAGGCTTGTTTTCTTCGTCGGTGATATGAGGACGAAGCTTATTTTTGCACTGAAAATTTCACATTCTAAATATTTTTGCCTAAATTCTAACACTAAAAAATGTTTTATTACAAGAATTTTGATAGATTCATTCTCATGTTTCAAATTTAGCAACACGCACGCGCGTTGACATCTTGCCGGTTTTTTATTTTAACGTTTGTCTTTGACATGTGATGTGTGTGATGTGGACAATTTGGACGTTTAGGGCAGGTACAGACGGCATATTTTACCCGACTGTGCCAGAAGATGGGTTATTTGATCACGTGAATTAGTCATAATTTTTACCCACTTAAAAAAAGGAGGTAATCAATTCGACCTGAATGTCCTTAGAATTGGATATTTGAGTATGTTGATCTAATAAGGCTTACGAATCCGAACACGTGTGCATCGTAGTAAGTGAATGTATGTTTGTCTCAGGAACAGGATTGCACTCAGGATAGCTCGAAAAGAGAAGTCATTGCGAAATGATTATTTTTTAGTTTAGTCAGGTACATTTTAAATTACTCTGTTATGCACTGCAATTTCTTAAGGGACATCACTCGCATGACACATCACTTACCTACTCTTTTTCCTATTTCACATTCAAAGGTATTAAAACTACATTATTATAATTTTAATAACAAAATAGCATAGGTAGCAGAGGTAAGTATTAAGCTTGGTTTGACCTTCATCAATAAAGCGTCCGTCGTTCTTCGTACTCAATTTGTGACGGAGCACCGCGTCGGCAAAGGATTAAAACTAGCAGTTAAAGTTAATAAACTAATACAATTTTATTAGGTTCTTATTACAAAATATAATTTTAAGCATAGTAGCTGAGGTTGGCCTTCTTCTTGGCCTGGACCTCAAGTATAGCGTCCATGAAGTCCTCGTGCGTAACGGCGGTGGCGGAGCGCCGCAGCGCGATCATGCCGGCCTCCACGCACACGGCCTTGCACTGCGCGCCGTTGAAGTCGTCTGTCGAACGAGACAGCTCCTCGAAGTTCACGTCGGGGCTTACGTTCATTTTTCTGTGGACAAATGAGATATTATCAGACTGAAGGGAAAGACATGTAAAATGTACTTGCAGAGAGAATGGCGAGTGCGTACAGTATGATATAACTTTTTGTTATCTATTTTTAAGCCCCAACGTAAAAATAGAGGGGTATTATAAGTTCAACGTGCCTGTCTGTGTATCTGTCTGTGGTATCCGAGCTAGCTAGCTATTTATTTTTTTAATGGACTCTCAACAATTGAATTACGTAGGTAGGAGCTACCTGACGGTATGTTAGTGAACCTGATTTTTTATCCTACTCAAAATGAAATAACAAGAAGGTATACACAACAAAAGTAACCCCACGAGGCTTAAACTATTCTACTTGTTACCTAATAAAAATGGTACACACCTAGAGTGGATCTGCATGATCCTAGCCCTGGCCTCTTCATTAGGGTGCGGGAACTCGATCTTCCTGTCCAGACGACCAGATCGCAGCAGAGCTGGGTCCAGAATGTCCACACGGTTGGTGGCAGCAATGACCTGAAGAAAGAAGAGAGGTTAAAAGTTAAACCAGCTGATAAAATTGATTCACATACATAGATAATTGCAATTGTAAAAAGCAACTGTGTCAGACGAGGAATCAAACCCCGTGTCTTACGCTATCTGGGCGCATGCCTATACCACTCGTTCACCAACACATTTGTCCATGTTTTAAATGATTGTCCTTCCGACTCTTATGACAAGACCTGACTTATTGTGAAGTGATCTTATACTCTCTTTATTTGTTCTGCATTTCAAGCAATATTCATATAAAATATATGTAGACATGAAATAAAGTCGCTAAAGTGTAGGCGCGTTATAAACCGAGTTGTCAGGTCATAAATAATTTTCCATCGCTAGCACTTACAAGACAAGCTGTTTTACCTCTATAGTCACCACATATTCCTATCTCTATTGTCATTTTATGGTGTCATGACTCAGTTGCTAGCGCACTAATTATAGTGCCAATAAGCTTGCACATACAGAACAAAACTTTGTTAGAAAGGCATGACAAGTTTTCTACACACATACTGCGGGTAACAACATGCTTTATAATTATTATACAACTTTTCCCTTTATTAAAATCCTTAAAAATTAAACACAACCCCATTACCTTGATATCAGCAGTAGAGCTGAACCCGTCAAGCTGGTTTAGCAGCTCCAACATAGTTCTCTGCACCTCACGGTCACCAGCCTTCTCAGAGTCGAAACGCTTAGTACCAATGGCGTCAAGCTCGTCAATGAAGATGATAGCGGGCGCCTTCTCTTTGGCGAGAGCAAAAGCGTCGCGGACGAGTTTGGCACCATCACCTAGAATGGGGAAATTGGTAGAATGTCAATACAGAACGCTCAGAAATCGATCAGCCGCCAATGGACATAAACAAAAGAATGTTGATAAACACACCCGTTAAGCTTAATGTAAGAAAATGGATTATGTAAAAATAAGTGTTAAGTTGATGATCAAGATCATGATGATCTTCCACTATAAGTTTCATTCAGTTTAGGTGATTATATAGGGCATTTTTGTTTTAATTTAAGATTTGTTTTGATTGCTGCCTATACATCAGATAACAGCAGTTGCTTACTGAAATCTATTTGTTATCTATTAGATCACAAGCATTGTTTGAGTAGTCTAGTCATGTATCAGTAAATGTGTTTTCTGTAATTCTCCATTCTTTTTATCAAGACATAATTTAATCAGAAATAACATAATAAAAGCTTATAAACGGAAGCTTATTATGTCTTACCAATAAACATCTGCACTAGCTGAGGTCCCGCAAGCTTCAGGAAGGTTGACTTGGTCTGAGCAGCGCATGCCCTGGCCAGCAGGGTCTTGCCAGTACCGGGCGGTCCATACAAAAGCACCCCCTTCGGTGGGTGAATGCCGAGGTTTACAAACTTCTCCTTGTGAGTCATGGGAAGAACTACAGCCTCAATTAGTTCCTGAAATGTACAAGAAATAATGACTGTAAATAATACTAGTTTATTAATAAGTCAGGTATCAAACGAATGCCGAGAGTCGCATAACAATGGAATTTTTATTGTGTCTCGTTTACACATACTTGACGGGTTAATTAATTTAAGCAATATACTTTGATGACTTGTGAATTTCAATAAATAGCACAGGAACATTATTTGTCTTGTAAATATGTGTAATCTTTAAAATAAATATTGAACAAGCATTACAACATGCCAATGTCTAACTACACAGATAAAATAAAAACAAACCTGAATTTGTTTGTCCAGACCACCAATATCTGAATACTGTTCTGTGGGACGCTCATCCACTTCCATGGCCTTAACTCTAGCGTCATACTCAGCTGGCAGAGTCTCCAGAATGAGATAAGAGTCTTTGTTCACACCGACCAAATCTCCAGGCTTCAGTTTTTCTGCATCTACTAACCCAATTACTGGTAAAAAGTATGTCTGTCTTGTTGATGTCTTGATGACTGCGCACTTGCCTTTCCTCTGAGAATCCAAATCCACTACAGCACCATCTTCCTCCTCTTCCTGAGGATCCACATCTAACAGTTCTATTACATTCGAGACAAGGTATGGAAGAGTTTTGTTCACTTTGATCTTTTCGGTGTTCTCCTTGATTTTCTCGTTCTGTGCCTGAAGCTCGTGTGTGATCCTCATGACTTCGCTCTTCATAATTTTTATTTCATTGTCTAAAAGCCTTGTGCGGCTGATAATTTCATCTGTGGGCATTCGCAACACTTCTTCACTGAGAGCCTCCTCTCCATCCTCCCAGATGGACTTATCTTCGAGTGTGGTTGCCATTGTGGTTTTCTTGATTTATAAATTCGCTTTCTACGCAGATCTACCTCTATCAATGCACAAAAACCACAATTTTTAGAAATAAATAAAAACTCGAGTCACGAAAATGAATTGTCATTCATACTCTTAATAATCTGTGTTGTCATTCAGAAACTGGGTTACCATTAACCAATATGAATGAAACTACAAATTACTAAAAAATCTTATTTTTTTAAAGTATAAAATATTTTAATAATTATAAGTATACTGTTATTGTTTTTAACAATCAATAATCGATTGAACCATCAAATTGTATTTTACTGTTGTTATTGAGTGATTTGTGCAAGCAATTTTTCAATTTCTATAATGCCATCAAGACACTTTTCTATTACGTAATCTCCTAAATTGGTAGTTTTATTGTTTTTTTTATTTCCTGCTTTGGACTACACGTTTTTTGCCAAACAAACATATACCTCTAACCACAGAATATATAATAGTACCTCTAACCTCTACTGGTTGGTTTGCTGAGCCAGAAAAAAAAACATTTTACTTTGACAGCTTTGATTGATGACGGATGACGGATTCATCTGTCTTCTTCTTGCACTTTCTGTCATTTCTGCGAATTTCGAAAAAAAATATTTTCGCAGTCGTTTTTTTATATTATTTACAATAGTAAAATAATTATTAGGTGCGCGTGTGCTTACTAAATAATTTCAATCTCACAATGGCATTCTCAATGTTTGCACGTTCCACAGGTAAGATTCTATACACGTTTGTGTGTATTTAGCCATTACATAACATTTGTTGTTATTATTTTAAATTGAAGCTACATTTATGGCTATATCACCGATAAGAAATAATGTTCTAATATATATCCATTATCATAATCAGTTTTTGGTCCACCTTGCATAGATTAGAAACCAATTTCTTTGAAGGTTATGTCATGTCTGTAGTCCTCTATCCATGTAAAAAATATATTTATGTATTGGTGGCCAACTTTTTTGAGTACATTTCGGCTCCTTGGCAATGTATGGATTGTCAGTCTCAGAAGCTGCCTGCAAGTTTTATCCCATGCAAAATGTTACAGTTAAATACACTTAAAAAAATTGTGCTTGTTAAGCTATACTGAAAGGATGTTCGGATATTATCTAAGTTATCCCTTTGATAATCCAAACCAAATCCTTAGGAATGGCTCCATACTTGATTTGAATATTGCATTTACTTATCATGATATCAAAATGCTCAGGGATCAAAAGGCTGTCAACAGTTGTGTAAACAATAAAATGAGAAAATAATGTTGTCATACACATTCTTAATGGTTTAATCATTACTGTGTGGTAGTGAATAAACCAGTATTAGTAGAGGTCCATCAAATCCAAATAACATAAGTAATTTTTCAAGTTCATGGGGATATAAGTTGTTACATATTAGAGAGAAGTTATGGATAATAAATAATTTAATAAAAGTGACAACAAACAAAAAACACATAAAAACATCTATAACAACACAGTTTCTGAGGCAATGTCTTCCCAATAATATTTATTAGTCAAATGAATTGGACAACTAATGATAGGTATATATTATTTCCTAATCAAATTAATTGGTTAACAAATGATAGGTATTTACAGTAAAACCAATTAATGATAGTGCAACAATCTAGAACGTGATGGTTGTACATGCTGTGCAATCTAATAAATTGTCCTAAAACTTTGATAAGTGCTAATGGAGTAAATTTGTATTCAATAATTTATAAATTTTGATGAGTACTATCAATTTCATCCTCCTCATCTACCCTTGTCTAAAGTTTATATGTTGTACGCTATACTGAATGAGCAGGCATTTCTCCTCAATCTCACCATGTGATGCTATAAGTGGTGATGTTGCAAACTATACCCCAAATGAGTGTGTTCATCAACATTCTTTTGTCATTATATTGTTTACACGGCCACCATCGGCCTATGCATCCATGAGGGTTTGAACCTTTTCATGTCCAATTTGTTCCAGTGTGCACAAACCGTGTGCTGTGCCAGCAGGTGATGAAGCTGGCAACACAGCCTGCGCTCGCGCAGCGCACGCTCGCCAGCGCCCTCTCTGTGAAAAGCCTGGCACTTAAGGAGTCCACGACACCCATCTTAGACTCTGTGAGTATACATTTTAGAGATCACTTGGAGGGATAGTCTCATTTAGCTTTATGATTCGATGTTTTTTTATTGTCATGTCGCGTGGTTGATGTTCTTCCAAATGAAGAATTACGAACCTAAAGGCACCCCTTATAAACAAAACGACGACGCGTTTGGTGTAGTGGTTAGCGTTCTTGACTACTGTGCCGGCGGTCGCAGGTTCGAATCCCTCATGGGGCAAATGTTTATATGATCAGCACGAACATTTGTACTAAGTCATGGATGTTCATATGTTATGTATTTATGGGAGACGCCGCCCCCGTCATTATCGTTGTCTGGTATTCGTAGCACAAGGACGCCCGCGTCATTATCGTTGTCTAATATTCGAAGCTCAAGAAAGAAAATTCCTTAGCTCGAAACCAAGACAGTTGGTGTGTTGTCTGGCGCATATCTATTTATATTTACCTTTTTCACACTTCCAGGTGCGTTCATTCCGCACAAGCGCCGTTCGTCTCTCGGACGAGAAGCCCCACGACCATTCGAAGCTGTGGGTAGTGGAGAAGGGCGTGTCGGCGGCGCTGGTGCCGCTCATCCCGATCGGGCTGCTTATGCCCAACAAGATCGTCGACACGTTGCTGGCTATCCTCATCACCGCGCACAGCTTCTGGTGAGTTCCTATTGTATCTCAAGCCTATTTCTGGTCAGTCCTTATGTCAAGATCTCTCATCGGTCATGTCGGACTGTCGTCTCACCGAATTAATGAGAGTGAAGGAACAGAGAGTGTACTTGTGTATTGCGCACACACCTGGGCACTATAATATCTCCTGCGTACCTGACCTATATTTGTTGAGAGGTGCCGCCATTACGGAAAATCGGTAGAAAATATATTTTTAAAGTTTTATCAAAAACTCAACTCTGTAAAAAGCAGCTCTAGCAGCACTGTACGTATGATAAAAGTCGTAACTCAGGGGGTGCCAGAGTCAGAACCTTACTATTACTGTTTGCGTGCGAAAGTCGCATGTAGAAAGGTAAAGATACATCACCATTACGCTCGTAAGATTTTCGGCCTTATCCGCTAATAGCCCCTGTTTCCACATAGCCCACAACCTTGTCCCTTCCCGCTAACCCATCCTAACCCATCCCACCCAATTCCCAGGGGTCTAGAGGCGTGCGTTGTCGAATACGTCAGAGTTCTTCTCTTCGGCCCCATGATACCCAAGATCGCTATGGGGATAGTCTACTTCATCACGGTTCTCATGATGGGAGGGCTGTTCTACCTGATCTTCAACGACATAGGGCTGTGTCGGGCATACTGGCGCATCTGGAGAAACATGAAGAAACCCAAGCCAGCTCAAAAGTCTAAGGTGCTTTTTTAAGTCAAGTCGTAGATTGGTATTGGTTGTATGCTATCGAATCGACTATAGGTAAACTGCTTCATTGAGACTTTGCCTGCGGGGCGGAGGGGCGCGGGGAAAGACGAGTGCGCGCTGTGTAAGGACAGGCAAGATCTCAATTTTGAGGTCCAACTATAGCTGTTAGGTGCCTACATTAGACCTTAGACCCAGGTAGTTATGGTAAAATGTAATGTTGGAAATAGCACCAGAGACATTTCAGATTTTTAAGATTGAATTGTAATGTGTCATCTGTATAGATAGTCTACTCTAGAAGAAGTTGGGATACCTGAAGACCTGGCGAACTTTGTATATCCCCCGTAAATTCCAATATTTTCATAAATTTTGGTATCAGTGGCGAAGATGAATCCAACGCAGTATAAATAATACAAATTGGTCCAGCAGTTCTCGATTTATAAATGGTGTAAACACTTTCTAATCCTAATCATGCATTGTTTATCTTCCAGGGGCCTGGAAGCGATCGCTGTTGATTACGTCCGAGCCAGCATCTTTGGACCGCTCATCCCTAAATTGGCGATAGCCCTTGTCTACCTCATCTCCATAGCAACCCTGGGCGGATTATTCTACATCATCACCCACGACGTCGGCATATGCAACGCGGTCAGGCAATTTTGGTCCGTGCGCGCTAATCAGACGGCGTAATTTGGTATAGCAAGGATATTGACGTACGCTGGTTGAGGTGGTTGCAAGAATTTGATGTGTCGATACAATTTTTCATAAGGGAGTGACTGGGTGGTATACTTTTGATTTGGGAAAAACGAAATACAATTAAATGGCGCGGTTAAAACCGAAGTTAAGAGACATCTACGGTTGACAATTCTGAAGATAGGCGTGGATTGCTGGCAATTAGCATAAAGAAATCTTCTTTCGACCGAAGTAAATATTATAACTCGGTTTATAAGACATTACAAGTTTCTATGAAATTGGACCTGTACAAAAAATATGTATCAAAATAGATATGTATAAAACCTTTTTGTACAGCGTTACAATGTATGCCACTGTACAAATTATGACGTGAAAAATTCTTGTAACCACCTGCTTTAAAAATAAGAAAAGAGTTGTAAATATTGAGAAACGATTGTCTCGAGATAATAGGAGCCTGATAAAGTTCAACGATAAGAAAGTCCTTGTTATATTTTTAATTTTTATATGTTGAAGTTACCATTTGAGTTTGGGCTTTAAAGCACACGAAATAAGGTCCGCACTGCCATAGCTTGAAGACAATAATTGTAGCATTTTTCATTATAAATGCTAAGTATATTTAGGCTTCTTGTCTCATCAAAAGAATATGTTTAACCTTGCATACGTCAATATCTAAGCTATCGGTGAGCCAGATTTTTATTTATATTTGAATACATTTCTATAGGACTGAAATACATTTGCCCTGCTAAGCTGTACCTGTGCTGATGTCATTAAATGATTAGAATAATCTGTATTTATAGAATAAGCCACAAATCCCATTGCAGATGCAGGCTTCATTCAATGACTTACAAAAATCCAAAAAATCTGGCCATTTAGGACTTATTATTATGAATATCATGTACTTAAAGCACAATTTTTTTAATCATGAAATGAAATTTTCTTTCTAAAAGTATTAATTAGTTCTTGTGATGTTAATTCGCTACTGTTGAATGTGCTGTGACCGTTTCGCGGTGTTTTTGTGAATAATTTATTATTAGAATAATTGAATAAACGTTTTAGTTGAATTCTGGCTTTTATTTTGTCTCAACTCAACACCACAGATAAATGTAGGCAGAATAACAATATTTTAGTAAAGGTCTGGGCACACTACACTGTATCATGCCATGACCCAAAAAGATTACACGATCAGTGCCATGACTATGCTAGGAGCGTATCAGAGACGAAAAGCAACATGATGATACGCCCTACTATGCCCACTGAACGGATCTACAGCGTTATGTCGAATCTCTATGGTCTCGACGATATATATGGAGTGAGAGCCTATTTTGCCGGTGCTGACACGCGACGTTGTTGGTCGGTGACGGAGCGGTCTAATGGGTCATAGGAGAAGTAGGCAGAAACCTTTAGAGGTCTGATTCACAATGTTTTAAGTAAGTAACGTTTAGTATTATCTAGTACAGGGATGGCGAACCTATGGCACGCGTGCCACGAGTGGCACGTTTGAAAGTTCTCTTGGCACGCAAGGAAAATAAATTTTCATCTTATTTTATAATTTAAAGTAAATACTAAGCTACACTATAATATTGTCATTTGAACATTTTCATAGAGCTCTTGTTTGAAAACAGGAGCTCTATTTTTGAATCACTTGCGGCAAGATAGCGTGTGATATTCAATGTTTAAAGTCGAATTTTGGAATGAAAACCAGTTGTAATCTACACAAAAAGGTTTTGAAAAATCATTGCTCAATTTTGTGAGTACTTACGTCTAGATTTTGAGTGATTTCCGTTGGTTTTTAATGTGTTTTCGAACGAAAATCACACGCCATATCCAAGCTAATGATTCAAAAATAAGGGCCCAGGACCTTAAATCGTAAATAATAGATAGTGCCATTGACGAAGGCGCGCGCCACTCTTATTTGATTGAGGAAGGTGCGGGGTGATTTAAAAAAAAAACTCTTGGCGCGTTACGCCCTAAAAAAATCGAGATATTTTTTGGCACGCATTTCTAAAAAGGTTCGCCATCCCTGATCTAGTAGATACCGCTAGACATTGTACAAGCTGTTAATTTTTCGTAACCGATGGTTTAGATTACAACAGCATCACACATACTGGACTTGATGGAATAAAAATTTAAAAAGCATTAGATAAGTATGCTCTGTATCTATTATTTATTTACACTTAACTAATGTTGAGCGAATGATTACTATCATCAACACACAAGTCAACAGATGTTAGATACGGTTGTTAAAAGCGTCTTTGTAGTCATATCCCAACAATACTGTTTACTATCCATGATCGAACTAGTATTTATGTACTTATTGTGTGCTAAACTCATCCATAATGCATGTCTTTGACGCCTCGCTCAGAAGATACGTGATAGTATTCACGTTCTTTATCTATAATATTTCAGAGTTTAAAATTATACCACATCAACTCAGATGTTTAGTGAAACAACATATTATTTAGTGTCTTGGATTTTATTAAAAAGATGATTATAATTATTTTTATAATTTGTTCTATTCAGTTTCAACAAACAATGTCATTAAATAAAATATTTATTAATAAATTAATATGTCTGATACATCATAACATTTTATACAAAGAAAGTGTTCTAAGCATAAAAATTAAACACAATCTATATAGGGTAAGACCCGTACTAAGAAATATTTTTCTATATGTTTTTATTAACATAATAGCTGTCACCATTTATGTCAATTCATAACACGTGCTTTGTACTTTCTTTGTGCAATTAAGTTTACGTCATTATAAAACAAAAAAGTATATTAGCATTGCATTTTGCATCAGATTACCTGTATTTACCGGTGTTTGGTAGATTCGCCTTACTTAACATTCATTAATATAATGTAAAAAATACCTAACTACGTACTTCATTCAAAACTAAACGCGACAGGGCAGGTAAACTATCATATTAACCTATGCACGATAATCAATGTCTTACAACTTTAATTTAATGGTAGAACATATCAAATATCGATACATTTCATGATTTCGACTTTAAGCCCAGGGAATTAAGTCAAAATTACGTCGGCAATTACATTGCCGAATGAAATTTTCAGCCCGCCCCGCTCCCGCCTAAGCCTATGAATTAGCTCACATAAGGCTACGGTTTGACGTGCCGCGAGTGGAATATGCTGAGCGCCTCCCACTGCTTGGTGTGTAGTAGTATGTGCGGTCGTCGCGTGCGCATGTATTCTACTGCTTCTTGGGGCGACCAGCCGTTTTTCTGAGGACAAAATTTGTATTTTGAAGTAGGCGTGTGTAATATCTGATTTTTTCGATATCGTATCGAAACTATATATCGATATTCGATATCAGATATTGAAACTATATATTTTTGAAACTATATATTGGCGTATCGATGCGTATTTTGTATCAGAGAGCTATTTTGCTAGATTCAATCTAAAACGATATTTTCTGAAACAGTATACCGTGATATCGTATCATAACGTGATATCATTGTAATGTTTTTCTTCTTAAATCTGTTTGGATTATGAACTTTAACTGTATTGAAAATGCTTTAACTAACAGTCTTATAAATTAAAGTAGTTTACTTAGTTGGTAATTTGTTGGTAATCATAGCCGGCCGGAGCTATGATTTCAAGGACAAAGGTCAGAGAAAGTAACATAAAATTGCAAATCGAAAATGCTTTTTAACGATGACAAAATAAGGTCTATTAAAAATATGCATACATTCACAAGAAAGTATTCAAATGACCATTATTGCCATACGCCTTAAGCTCAGAATCCTACGAATCTCCAATTATTGCCATTTCACTCGCACACAGACTCTCTCATTCATATCATATCTGTATCGTAGCGCAAGCTAAACCGTATTGCATCGGAATACGGTTTGATATTCCAATATTCATAGAATCATGAATATCGAGGCGTATCCTATCACATCGATGCGGCGATATAGTGTTTTGAAAATATATAGTTTTGATGCGGGGCGATATCGGATATCACGATATTGATTCAATATGTTTCAATATCTATATACGATTTGAATCGGCCATGCCTATTTTGAAGGGTCAAAAAACATGAAACTGTGGAATGGATATCGGATTACTTAAGACATAAAAATATAGCATGACATGGATTTTACTAAGACTTTTTTGAAAAGCAGATGCGCTGCTCTAAATTAAAAATTTTCACATTTCACGTTTTTGATTGTGGGGTAAACTTTTAAAAGTGCAATAGTGACAAAGTTAGCGTAGAGAGAGAAAACTCACACAACTACTTACTAGCATCAGCGTCCCACTTTACAGTGCACAGAAACGCTACCGTTGTGAACTTGTATTAGTGTCAGTACTGTTAATTACAGTCAGAACTTACCAGCATGAGATAGCAACCGACAAACGCTGCAGCGTGCGTGTGCAGCCCTCGTTGCAGTGCACGTACACGCTACCGCTGTTCACTTTTACTAGTGCACAAAGTCCGTACAGGTAGTGCACAATCAACGTCCGTGCAGCTAGTGTGTACAGGCGAGGTTTTTCGCGTGTAACCACTTTTCAACGAAAATCGCTTCCAAACAAAAGACGCGAGACTACTTTTAAATGTGATCTTTATTTACTGTGTTCTTGGCAAATAAACGTTTGAGTTTGAGAAGTGCAAGCGAATTTGGCTTTTAATGTCGTAATGTTTGGCACGATAGACCTCAGCCGTATCTAGTAACACTCACCAGCATGAGGTAGCAGCCGACAAGCGTGGCGCTGCGCGTGCGGCCCGCTTTGCAGTGCACATAAACGCTGCCGCTGTTCACTTGCGCCGAGTCAGCCGCTACTCCGGTCAGCTTCGCACCCGCTGGGAGAAACCTGCCACAAGATAATAATAATAATAAATAGCTGCTAACTAATAATGAACTTAGACTTTGCATAGTATTGAGATACCATAGTTATCTATTAGATAAATGTTGCCTCGGTGGCGCAGCGGTGAAAGGGTCGCATTTTAAAGCGACGGCTGCGCCGGAGGTCCCTGGTTCAATTCCCGGGTCGGGCCAAAAATATGTACCGGAGTTTTTCTGTTCAGAAATTCTCAGGGTAGCCCGGAGTTTGGAAGTTGGCGGTGTTTCACCCCCGTGCCTCGGAAAGCACGTAAAGCCTTTGGTCCTGCGCCTGATCTCTCTCCGGTCGTGTCAGATTGCTGTCCCATCGGGCTATGAGAGTGATAGGAATAGAGAGTGCACCTGTGTTTGCGCAAACACTTGTGCACTATAATATGTCCCGCGCAGTCGGTTAGTCGTTGTGACTGGCCACCGTAGTCGAAATCGGCTAGGGGGACTATTAAATGTTGTTTATGATTGCTGCCACTTAATACTACATTTGATTTACTTCGCTACCATAGGTTGTAATCGTAGCATGATGTTTTATAGCCTTTAGGCTTTCCCGATAGATATGTAGTTATCTAACGCAAAAGTATTTTTCAGATCGGACCAGTACCGTTACCAAGAGTTTACGTCGGTTTTACTCGCTAGCGACGACGTAACTTTTTGTATCGAAAATTTTAGTTCTGCAAGTGACCGCTAGGGGCGCTGTGCAATTTTCCATAGACTTTTTTTACGTAGTCGCTAGCGAGTAAAACCGTCGTAAACTGATGGTAACGGTACAGTAGTTAGTAGTACCTGTTAATAAATTTGACTCCTTCATACAGTTTTTCTTGGTCTGGTGTCTCGAAGATGTCTGTGGTAGCAAGCTGCAGAAACTCAACGCCATGCTGTCGCCATTTCTACAGACAATTTAAATATTAATAAATCGGAGATAATCATGCGCTAGGAATACAAATAGACAGAAACACAATAATAATTCAAATTAATTGAATAGTCCTTCCTATGAATAGTCTATTCCTTTCCTCAAAGGTTGTCTGGAAGAGATCGCTTTTAGCGATAAGGCCGCCATAGTTGTACATTTACTTTGAGCTTATAAACTGTAATTTGCTTTGTGTTGTGCAATAAAGAGTTATATTATTATTAATTAATTGTTATTTACAGGAATATCCCAGTTTAAAGATTGATTGATAGTCTGAAACTGGGGAATCATAAAAATAGACATGATGTAGATTTAGCTAGGACATCTTCCAGTCCCTAAACACTTTTGAAAATATAAGTTATGGAGTTGTGTCATGTCATACCAGGAAGTCAAGTCAAAGGCAAGAGAGTAAGTAGGAAGGCCCTACAGGCTCTAAATGTGTAAAGTGATGGATGACATATTGAAGATGCACATAGCCAATATAAATGGTGGCCATTGTACCTCTAATATTGATACAAACAGTTAGTTTCAATTTCATGTATACATAGATATAGTAAAATTTGAAAACAAGATGTTTATGTAAGTAGTACTTTGAAAAAGATTTCAAAGGTATATTCTCAATATGAAGAAAATAAAGCAAGAGGTATGTGGTACCTGGTGGTATTTTTTTACTTTTGTAGTGTACTAAATAATTTACTTTTCTTTCTTTCTTTCTTCCCACTAAAGTTTATAAGAACAAAAATAAGAAGTGTATGTCATCTGAATTACACAATGAATATTCAAAGTCATACTCTAACATTAAAATACAGTAGTAATTGTATCAAAACAAAGGATAGTATTTTTTGCAAAAAGCAACTTACTTAGTTATTGATAAATAAAAAATATATAGACTGACTCCTCACCTCTGCATCATTGGAGAATATCTTCAGTTCATATGTCTCATTCATAGACACTACTCCTTTTAGGTTTTCTTCTTCTTTCAACTAAAACAATCATCACAAATTAATCTATTGTAAATATTTTTAAGTAATTGGGTAGTTAGCTAATGGTGCGAATGCAAGTTAATCTATTGTAAATGTTTTAAAGTAATTAGATAGTTAGTAAATGGTGCAAATGCACACATTTGTAGGAAAGATTCAATCTATTTCTTCCTGTGCTTAGAAAAATAAAGACAAACAAATATTAATGAGCAAAGTTCAAACACTGGATTTCAAAAAACAATAAAAACCGTAGCCACATCATAATATATATAAGTCAACATATACATATAGTACAACATAATATATATAGTCAACTATCCTTGGCCCAATGTTATGTTTGGTTGTGAGGGAATTAATGATAGTTTTAATGCCTTCCATAGAGAATTTGTACTATTATATAAGTTATGTTTTCCAGAGTATAATGTTAGGGTCCAAAATGAGGCATATCTCAAGTCGAAGTGGTTATCGAAAGGATTAAAAGCATCATGCAAAACAAAAAGAAAACTAAGACTAAATTACTACAAAAATAAAACAAGAGAAAATAAAACTCGATATAGAACTTATTCAAAGATCCTAAAAAAATGCATAGAAATATCTCAAAAAACTAGTAATGACAAATACATAAATAAAGCGCAAAATAAATGCAGAGCCACTTGGAATGTTATTAATAATAAAACATAACAAAATATGATAAAAATAATATTGAATACCTAAAGATAAAAGGCTTGCAAATAGATAACCCTAAAGAAATTGCTAATAGTTTTAATGATCATTTTATACATTTGGCCGACAGAAATAAATTACAAAAAAAACAAGATAAACATGCAAACTCAAAATCATTGAAAAATAATCTCGCAACCATATTTTTAACGCCCACAGACGAGGATGAAGTTGAAAAGGCTATAAGGTCTTTGAATAACACAAATTCAACTGGCTACGATGGTGTTAGTACTATTATAATAAAAAGATGTGCTAGTGAATTGTCACCCCTATTGTCATATTTTGTTAATGGTTCTTTCCAGGAAGGTACTTTTCCTAGTGCCCTCAAAATTTCTGTCGTAAAACCCTTATTCAAACAAGGAGAGAAATACAACCTAAACAACTACAGGCCAATCGCTCTTATTCCAATTTTCTCTAAGATCTTTGAGAAAATCATGCATGGCAGACTAACGAAATTTCTGACCAAATATAATGTTCTCAGAGATGAGCAACATGGTTTTCGGAAAGGTAAATCAACGGCGCTTGCATGTTTTTCACTAGTAAAAGTAATATCGTCTTTCATGAATAAAAAAATTCCGGTTTCTACGATATTATTCGATATGAGTAAGGCGTTTGATTTTGTTTGTCACAAAACTCTACTGAAAAAAATCGAATCTTATGGAATTCGAGGGCAGGCCTGTAGTTGGATAGAAAGCTATCTCAGTGAAAGAAAACAGTTTGTTGAAATTTCCAAATTAAACAGTGACTTCTATTATGTAAACCACACATCAGAACACAGGGTGAGTGGTTGCGGCGTGCCCCAGGGTAGCATCCTGGGCCCGTTACTCTTTATTTTGTACATAAATGATCTTCCTGGATGTACTCAGTACCCGTGCACCTTGTTTGCTGATGACATATCAGTAGTTATTCACAAACAACCAAATATGGACTACGAACATGAAATTAATAATGAAATTTGTAGGATAGTGGACTGGCTGGAGAGTAACAATCTCTGTGTCAACCTATCTAAAACGAGGTGCATGCAGTTCATTAATAGGAACGGAAGCCCGTTGAATTTGTGTGTCAGCCACCAAGGAGAACCAATTATCGAAACCACGTCAGCTAAGTTTCTTGGTATCCTCTTAGACGCAAATTTGTCTTGGAAACATCATGTTGACATGGTGTGCAGTAAAATCAACAGATTTGTATACGCTCTCTACCGAATTGCAAGACTGGCAAATAGAAGGACGGCCCTGATAGCGTATCATGGATACGTATGCTCTGCTTTACGATACGGTTTGATTATATGGGGTAACTCGAGCAACGTCCAGCGGGCTTTTATTATGCAGAAGAAATGTATCAGGGCCATCTGTGGCGTCGGACCTTTGGAATCGTGTAGACCACTCTTTAAACAGCTAAAACTTCTTTCTTTACCATCAATGTACATATATGAGACACTAATATTTGTGAAAAAATATCCCCACTTCTTTGAACAGAAGTCGGAAGTAATAATACGGTCTACCCGATTCCCAAACCGGCTTGTAAATCCATCCTGTGCTACGACCTGTTACAGGAAGAATAGCTATAATATGACCATAAAGCTGTACAATGCATTGCCGGAGTCTATACAAAGTCTACCCACTGCTATTTTTGGAAGGACAGCATTTAGACTCCTGGTAGAAAATTGTTTTTACAGCACTGAAGAATTTGTCCAGTTTTGTGGCGGTGTTGGCATAAAGCGTTGGTTGGCTTCTGTGAAACTAATAGAATAATTTTATTATATTCTTTAATTTTGACATTTCTATTATTATTATTATCATTATTAATAGCAAATGTAATGTAATTTATGAAATATGATACAATTTTAATTTGAAAACAAATTATTTATTATATTTATCTAGATAATAAAGACGACAATCAATTAATTTTCTTATTGGTAAAATTGTCATTAAATTAATTACTTCACTTATTAAAATTGAATTGATTATAAATTAATTATGGACCTATTTGCCTACCGATGTCTCGGTAAAATACGCTTGTACTAGTTAAATACCTATGTAAGCACATTTCACTCATGTACCTACCGTATTTTATGCAAATAAAATGTTTCATTTCATTAAAAAAAAAAATATTTTTGTAAAAATCAGTCCAGCCAAACGCGAGATACATACATATAAACAAACATAAAGGTCAAACTGATAACCTCCTTTTTTTTAAGTAGGTTAAAAACTATTCTATCAATAGGTAAATAAATAATGAATAAATTTGTGATATTTCATTTACGTAGGACATATCTTTGGTCAAGTCAAGAAATCTACACCTTGTATGTAGACTTCATTTTTGAAAAAAGAAACTTTAAATTAAGACATACATGAAGTAAAATACACTTATAACCTACCTATTCAACTATTTCCTTGAGACAAGGAATAAATTATCTTATATCATTAATTAAGCTTTGGGGGAGGCCTATGTTTAGCAGTGGACTTCTTTCGGCTGATAATGATGATGATTAATGAAAGTCACACTCAAATTCAACTAATATGACCATGAAAACTAAAATTTTAGGCCAGAAGGTTGACGGAGCCAACATTTCATTGATGAAAACTTTCACAAAATCGCGCTGGACTATCAAGTTGGTATAAGTTAGCGCCAAGTATATAACCTAAAAGCAGTACCTTTTTGGTCATTCCTTGGAAAGGCAGAGCGCCGAGGATGACTGTGTCATCCATCCTGTCGTACCATCGCCGGCTGGTGATCTTCTCCATCATCACATTGTAGAATAATGTCGGGTAAAAAGTCACTCTGGCAAACATCGCAGTTCCCTACCGAAAGTACAGTTATGTTAGTTCTGGACGTACTGAGGCCGCATCGCACAATACAGTAATGATGATACAAGGCGGATACCATGGTGAAAGCTGGTTTTCCGTAGTGGGGATTTGAATAATTTGGTTTCGTCAGCCGAGTACAATCAGTATCGATCACCAAAACAGCTGGCTTTTGACAGTGACAAATACAGATTTGACAACCGTCAATGTCAATAGTGACTATTATTTTAACGACTATCTCGATACGGTAATGGTTCATCCAAGGAAATATTTGATTTGAGACTTACTACTTAATAATCGATTAGCTCGATGATAAATTAAAATGTACCAAATGAATATTGTATGTCTGATAAGACAGGTCACAGTGAGACGTCATTTTTATGAAGAACTTATGTACCTGTGTTCCACAATAGAATAGAATAGAATAGAATAGAATATATTTATTTGCTCAAAACATGGTAAATTTGATAACAGAAATTCATCATAGACCATCATGTTTTGCCACAGGCGGCATGCAAAGTTAAAGTTTTTAGGTTGAAGTTAAACAATTAATTAATTTCAGTAACACTTTACACATTTTTGCTGTTTTAACATTTCAAGTAACATTAATTCATGACACTATTATTTAGGTATAATACATTTCTATTTATAATAATATACAAAATCAATATAATTCATGTCACAATAATAATTATTAATAAGTATAAATTAATCATGTCAAGAATTCAGTCAGATTATAAAAACATTCTTGTAGGACATATTTACGTAATCGTGTCACAAACATGTTATAAGGAAGCTGTCTTATGTCATATGGTATTTTATTGTAGATTTTTACTGACATGGAATGGCAGCTTTTTTTGAAAAATGCACTCTTGCCAAAGAATACATATACTACTCTTGCTAAGAGGAACCTGCAATTTGTAAATATCTCTCTGGCGTAATCTTAAATCCAGTTGAATATACTTTTCAAATAGCTCAGGATTTTTCCTTACAAATATTCCAGTCTCTAAGATGTAAAGCCCGACTAATGTTATCAGATTTAGCTGTTTGAATAGAGGTCGACAAGATTCCATTGGCCCTGCATCACAAATTGCCCTTATGCACCTTTTTTGTATCAAAAATACTTTATTTATGTCACTTGAGTTACCCCATATTATGAGACCGTACCTTAATATTGAGGACACATATCCATGATATGCAGTCAGTGCAGTTTCCTTTCCTGCTACAAATCGTAATTTTTTAAGGGCATGAACAAAACTACTTAACCTTTTACACAAGTCGTCAATGTGGGGTTTCCAGCTACAGTGCTGGTCAAGGATTATACCCAAAAACTTTGCCTCACTAACTTCGTCGATTGCTACGTTCTGACAAGTAACGTTTAGCTTTGGGCGGTTTGCTTTATAGTTTGAGAACTGTATGAATTTTGTTTTTAATAAGTTTACACTTAGGTCATTTTGCGTTAACCAAGAAACAACATCAGCTATAGTTTCATTTATAACCTGGTTATAATTTTGATTTTTGTCACAATTTGGTATGATAAGAGATATGTCATCAGCAAATAGTACAGTTTGGTAGTTAATCTGTTTAGGCAAGTCATTAATATATATAAGAAATAATAAAGGACCCAAGACACTACCCTGTGGCACGCCGCATGGATTCTGTACAAATGATGATTTGTATGTTATAATTTCATTGTTCTGAGGATCTCTTTTCCTTATTTCGACATATTGTAATCGGTCTGAGAGATAACTTTTCAGCCAATCTAAAGCTTGTCCTCTAATGCCATAATTATTACATTTATTTAAAAGTCCACAGTGATTTACACAGTCAAATGCACGACTCATGTCAAAAAACACCGATACTACCGGTCTCTTTGCATCGATATTCTGCACAATGTTCTTTATTAGCGAGTATGTTGCTAGGGTTGTAGATTTGTTTTTTTGAAATCCATTTTGTTCTTTTGCGATTATTATGTGCTTATCAAAAAAGCTTGTTATTCTACTTAGCATGGCTTTTTCAAAGATTTTGGAGAGTATTGGAACTAACGTAATAGGACGATAGTTGTTAATATCATTTTTGTTGTTTTTCTTATGTAATGGAATCACTTTAGAGCGTTTCAAGTTATCTGGAAACTGACCCTGTGTGAAAGATAGATTTATAAGAAAAGCCAAAACTGGTGCTAGGAAGTATGAACAAATTTTTAATATAAAAGTAGGTAGTTCATCAACACCTACAGCATTAGTATTTCGCAATGACTTAATAATAGACCAAATTCCTTGTGTTGAACAGGGTGTCAAAAATAAACTATCTTTTAAGGGATGAATTTCTACTACGGGTTGTTTGATTTTTGGATTTAAATTTTCTATTTCATCATTCAAATTCAAATTGTCAGTTTTATCTTTAATTATATTCCACGATGCTTTGCATTTGTTTTTAGCATTTTTTATTTTTGCAGCATTGTAAATATTTTGCGACTTGTTGATACAACATCTCAGTAGTTTGGTGTAATTTTTAAATTTGTTTTTATTTTCTAACGTTTTATGCTTAAAGTAATGCGCTCTTATATTTCGTTTTGACACACTCGATTTCTTAATGCCTGGGGTAAATTGATTTGATTTGATTTGATTTGATTTGAATTGATTGAATGATTTTAGTGAGACTTTTCTTTTCATCAAAAAGGTATTTATTGATTTTTATTATGGCTATTGCCACAAAAATTAGAACTACCTACCTACCTTCTTAGAGTTTGTCTAATTTATAGACCAATATTTATTGGAAATTGACCTGGATGTTATGTTTATGTGTATTAAAAATGCACAAAGAAAGGCCTAAATCTTTCAGATGTTATGCAATGTAGGTACAACTTATTATTATAATTTATTATTACACACACGTGTAACTGATACTTTGTTTCAACAGTTTTACTCTTACCTACAATAGTTATTACTTTTCATGTACAATTATTATGGTATGTAAAGTATTTAGTGACATGTTTAGCTATATTGTGTTTTAGAGATGGTCTTGATTTATTATATTAAATACATGGTCCAACAATATAGAATACACAGTCTTATTAACATTTATTAACAAAATAAAGTCAAATACGTCAATCCTCATAATGCAAGACAATAACAGATCTGCAACCTTAGGCGTTGTGGTTTCAACATGTCTGTTGTGTTAGCCATTATGGTTTGAGGCTCATGTAGTAGAGGCAGGCGAATTGGCATTCGTCCAAGGTGTAGAATTTGTTGCCGTTGCCTCCGCAGCCCGACCAGATGAACCGCCGGCATTCGCGACTTGCCATGTCGAAGTAGTAACTGAAATTAAAACAAGGTTATTACAAAACAGTAGATTTAAATTCTTGAAGGGAAAGCTCTTTTGTGCAACGGAGAGACCGTGAGACGCGAATGCGGAAACGCCTACAAGAAAAATTATAGCAGCAAGTTCCACGGATAAAGTTGCTATTATAAGTTGCTAGGCGTTAACCTTTATGGCAACGCCTTCAGTTTAATATTAGCCAAGTCACACAGAATACGATTGAAAATTGCTGTAACAAACTGTTTGATTTTATGGGATTGCTTGGTTAGCTCTTGCCTTGCCTGTTAATAAGCAATCTGTTGTCATAGGGGCTTATACGTCTTAGATGTTCTTTACACGCTAAATCTCTGGTGTAGCAGTTAGTTCGCTGGTCACTACCCAATAGGTCCAGGGTTCGAATGCCGGGTGAGGCCGTTGTTTCTGCGTTTTTCTGTATTGAAAGAACTCGGAAACAGCTCAGAGTCAGGAAGTTGGTGACACCCCCATGCCTCGGAAAGCACGGTTAACCGTTGCTCCTGCGCCTGATCTCTCATCGGTCACATGTCATGTCGGACTGTCTCACCGAATTATTGAGAGTGAAGGAACAGAGAGTGCACTTGTATATTTCGCACACATCTGGGCACTATGTAGTGGTCTGGCCTACCTCTGTTGAGAACGGCTGTTATTATTACCGAAAATCGGTAGGAGATTATATTATTTTAAATTACCTCCGATACCGTCCTGCACAAGGGCCCTTATCCATTGGCAATTCACAATCACTCATAATTCCTGTGAATGAAAAATAATAATAATTACTTACTTGTAATTATAAAATAATCTGTATTCTAAAATAATATTCTATAATAATAATAAGTAATTTTGATTATCGCACGCTAGTTTTCAAGGCGTTGCCGCTCAGGGGTTCCGAGTTTGAATAACGGTCGAGTCAAGGTTGAAATGATAACTTACTAAAATATAATTTAAGCAATAAAATGTAGGTGGTCACCACCTATAACTTTATCGAAAGTAAGGCATTGTAAGTTGTACTTTAAAGATTTGAAAATGCTCCTTTTACTTACCATAAACTAAAGATATTATACTTAAAGCCACCACAACACCACAAACTACTCTATTCGCCATCTTTTCTCACTGGCCAAGCATTATGCGAGCGAGCTTTAAATACTGCATAATACTTATAGATCGTCATTAATAACATGTTAGCTTATCTTTTACGATAACATTAATTGGTTTTGTATTTTAAAAAGTGATATAAATCATCTACGAAAGTAAAGAACATTGGAAAATTCCATTCGTTTTCCGACTACCATCTTGAATCACCTCTACTTTAACTCCTCAACTCATTTTTGACATTAATATTGACAACAAACGAGTACCAACCAAAGCTACTGAACTATTCAACCGATTATCAGCCTGTTTGAAATTAAAGTATGCATTCCTCACCATCTCTTGTACCGAATTACAGATTTATTTTCTTTCTAACTTCTCCTCTTTACAAAAGTTGTACATCGTAACCGTAGGAGAAGGGTCCTAATTTGACTTGTTCGAATCGTATCTTATTCTAATAAGCAGCACCGCCTGTGAGGTTAATTTTATATTTTTTTTATTCGAAGAACGAACGAAGAGTCCACGATTTTATTAATTCGCTGCCCGAGCGGCCGGTCTGCTTTCAAAAATTGAAAGAGATATCATCGGGGTGATGTATTGGCGCCATTTGTAACCGCGGCGGGGGGCAGCGCCGCACGACATTCCAAATTCAAATTAAATTAAAACGCGGTAAAAACAACGTGTTTCCGCTTGCCGCGCTCGATATTCAAATTTGAGATAGATTCGATCTGTGCTAATTTGTCTATGACTTCGAAACGAAAACTTTCGGGGTTCAACTTTGTTGTGTTCAAGCAGAAAAAAGAAAATAAATTGTCTCTCTTTCAAGATTCTTGGAACCGAAGGGGTCACCGCTCCGAAAATAATGAGTTGATAATTAAATTTGGACGTTTAATGCCGTACATTTGTCTGGTGTTAACAAAAAGAATAGTTGCATGTTTTCAATGAGCATTAAGATAGCACTGTGGGAAGCGCTCATAAATTCTTTTTTTTTTCAATTACTGGCCTCTTAACCTCAGATAGTGTTATCTGAAGCAGTTTTTAACCGCAGTTTGTATCACAAAATGACAGAGCAACTAATTTAATTGAAACCATTAGGTATTTACATAAATAAGTAGTCGATGGAAAGTACAAAGGTTTATAAAAAAGACAGGTGAACAGCCTTTAGTTATGTCCAATCAAAAAGATTGCGGTGACTGATTTTATACACGTTCATGTTATCTTTTTTATTGTCGATAAACTCATTTATGAAATGGTTGTATCGGCTAATAAAACCGATTCGAAATAGTCTAACGATTCCAAACCCTTCCAAATTACATTGTTTATCTACAAGTTCACACCATAAATAGTAGAATCACATAAACTGTTTTTTATTTTTACAGTTTAAAGTTCTGTAATCGTCGGGGATAGTCCCTGATTATGTTCCGATACTACATAATTTACGTAATTCGTTTTTTTCCAACAACTACACTGATCAGTTCGGGACCGACATAAAACGCATTAAGGCGCGATACCCAGCCTCATCTGTCATCATTAATGCCACAGTATCCTAATAAGTTTGCTACAATAAATAAAAAGGGAATATCAAAGAGTTGCGCCCCGTTTAATGGTTGTAATTGTGGCCAAATGAAATATGGCGTCGGACGATACGAGCTCTCTGTCGTGGGTGTCTACCGCCTTACTATCGGCCTTTACACGCTATAAATATTTTAAATGATTATTTTAATGCGGCACTTACAGACGTCATTAACATAACGGTGGACATTCGCGCTATACGTGTTACATGTCATCCTGCGAGCCTCTGTTACCAGTTCAGGCTATCGAATCTAAATCTGACCATATTATGCGTCTCCTGTCGAACATCAACCCTTCCAGACGCTTATTTGTGTCCAAAAAGCGTTCGAGAGACTTAAAGCCTCCCGGTTGATGTATGGCGTCGACGAGCCGACCTTTATATTCAAATCCGTATTCAAATCGGCCGTTGTCTATGGTTGACAATGACAATTCGCGGGCATTTCAAAAAGGAACGCGGGAAACGTCATATCATTCGGTTTAACTTTTTGGCGCGCAGATATGCATCTGAGTTTGGCGGGTTTTTGTTTTTTTGGCAATTGTGCGGGTCCGGGCAAAGATCGGCAGATACAGTGACGTGGGCTGATAAAGTTAGTGGTCGTGAGACGTTAACGAGCGCTTGAGTAATATGCCGCTATTGTGGTGCGGACAATGGCGCGGGTCCTATTGTTTCTATTATTGAAAATGATAGCAGATAACTGCCGTAATCGGCAGATTTCTCAGAAATATGAGCTTATAAGCTTTCAAGCTTCATATTTCATCCGATATTCGTACTACAAAGTAAATATCGAATTATCGTATCTAAATGGACTATGCTAAGGATAAAGATAAATAGGCCCACGCTAGTCCCATTCATAGCTTACCAACAAGCTACACGAGCACACGTGTTCCTAAGTATAATTATGTGGTGGTTATTTGCAAATTCCCTGTCCGAAAGTGGATGCAAATGATGCATCTGCATACAATACGGCTGCGCGGCCGTAACTCACTGAGATGTCCCCAGATAGCCGGCCCAATTTAAAAAACAGAGCGCCCTAAAGTGATTGTAGCTAGCCACTGATATTTAGAAGCTATTATCATGTTTGCTAAAGGTTAGGAAAGCCAATTGTCGTAAATGCGTACCTTCGAACCATTGAACTACTATTACTAGCGTACGGAACTGACATCACGAACAAATTTTGTGCTCCATGATTGATGACACGGTCATCATCAACTTATAGTACAAATTCATAATTCGAAATTTAAATTTCAAATAAAACGTCACAATCTTGTCGTCGTTTAAGCGACACATTTTTTGCTTGGCATAGCTTCTCCACAGATTAGTCAGAGTATTCCTTATACCTAGTATTAACAACTCACTGCGTCCAACTAACTTCTGTTGATAGAGTTGCAATAGAGGAATATGGGCCGTTTTCCAAGTGAGATTTGAACCCACAACCCTGGTTCGCCAGTGGTTGGTTCAAATCCCACTCGTTCGGAATTTTTGGTTTCTCATTTAATCTTATATTTATAAGACTATGTAAAGGTTCTTATAAATGAGCTTTTTTGCTTCTGAAATGAATGAAATAAATATGTAATAATTCCTACTCACGCTCTATATTAACAGCTGTAATCATAGTTTCACGAATATGATATGAAGTTCAGTGAATATGATAGAGACGCTTAAACTCATGTGTCAGAGGATATGTATAGGTGTTTCATCTTTGTCTTATTCTACAAGTCTATTCTATTTACAATTCCAGACATGACTCAGGTCTAAGTACATAAACATTAAAGGCATCAATTTTAGCGCAATTTTTTTACTCACTAGATAACATGTACTTTAACACGTATTAAATTGCAACGTTGTGACAGGTAACGGCAGCTGACATTTATAATAGATTATTGTAATATTTTGCACCAACGGACATGTCTTTTTTTCAGGTGCTTGAGCGATATTTATAAAAGTATCCTTATCTTGGTTACCAAGAATTGGTCCCCAACACAAAACTTTGTGATGTCGCATCCTTAGCAAATAGGAAACATAAGACTTTCTTTAAGCATCTGAATTTCTTTTTTTCTTTCTCTTGATTAAGTATTTATTGGTTGTCATCAATTATTTGACAACAGAATGTCACAGTGTACAGGGTTCGCTCTAGCTAACGCTCTGGCTCAGTGTAGAGCTAAAAGCAAACCCAATCCTAACTGCAAACCTTCCATTGTAGGATGTGTTTATAAATACCTCATTCTTCCTCAAAAACCGCCGTATTCTCGACTTTACTAAGTAAGCAACGACTTAATTCAACGCGTATTTAGTGTGTTTTAGTTAGGCTAACGCCATAAATTACTCCACAATAACCGCTTCGAGTAATTGCCATGGGCGGGGATCGTACAACCAAGAACTTAATCATTTCCAGCTTTAAAGGCATAGCTTTAAAGGCTAAAAATATTTTGTTATTTATGATTATCACATGTGGTCCTGTACAGTGCACCAATGATCAAATTTGGCTCTTAAAGCTAGAGACAGAAGATTGTTTATGATTTCGGTGCGGGGTGTAACCATGGTGTTTTTGTGAGACATGTGCGTACCAATTGCGTGGAAGACACGCCCCGTGTTGACAAAAAGCAGGGTTCCAGTCATGGCCGGTCGATGAAAATGTTCAGATTTCAGTCAGAAAGCATGATGTCAAATTTGAGAGCTAGCGTTTTTGTCGGTGGAGTTTTTTTTTATAAAAACTCCATATTATGGAAGATGTGTGGTGGTTACTCTCTTACCTTCCACCCCACATTTTAACCGGGGGTTTCACGGGTTTCACGCCCCTGGTCAGTCAAATGCGCCTCTTAAAGTCGCGAGGAAGCTAGTAGGTAAAATATAAAGCAGGAAATCGGCAAGTATACCACTTTGTCAAACATTTTCATTTATTACAAAATATCCCATCGGCACGTATCGAGCGATGGGAGAGTAACTGCGAGGACTTGTGGGTCTCTATAAAGATAAAGTTGGGCGGTGTTACGAAGGATGTTTCCATTTGCGCGGTATATTTACCCCCACCAGTTAACTTGCATACTTTGGAGTATTTTCAAAACAACACCGACAATGTAATGAACCAAACTACCAACGTCCTAATAGTGGGCGACTTTAATTTACCGTCAATAAGTTGGAAAAGCGACCCCTATAATACTGCGCAGATGGTTCCATCCGTCTCGAGTTGTGCCCTCGAGTGTAGCTTTGTAAATTTCATGTCTGGCAACAACTTAAAACAGTTTAACAATAAACCTAACATTTTTAGAAATATTCTAGACCTGATAGTGAGCAACATCTCGGGTGTACGTGTGTTGGAGCCTTTGGAGCTCCTCAGTAAGCTAGACTGCAAGCATCCTAATCTCCTATTAACGTTAAATGCCGATCTCACCTATTTACAGCCCAGAAAACGATCAGACCAAAACTTCTTTAAGGCAGATTATGACGAAATAGCTGCCAATCTTCAGAGTATCGATTGGGACACTCATTTTCAAAGCTGTGGCAACGTTAACGAAATGGTCACTAAGCTATACGATGAACTTAACCTAATAATTGAAAAGTTCGTACCCAAAAGGCGTTCTTCCCCATCCAAGTACCCTAATTGGTTCAATTACTCTCTTATTAAGTTACTGGCCGAGAAAAATAAGCTGCGTAAGAAATATCGGAAATATGGCAATCCACGCGATAAATTAGAATACGACTGTTTACGAATCCGTTGTCATAAGCTTATAGACAAGTGCTATAGTGAATATAAGTCTAAAATTGAAATAGGAATCTCCCGCGATATAAAATCTTTCTGGAGATATGTTAAAGACAAGCGCGGCAACCAGTCTACCCTGCCTTCAAAAATGCACTTGAATGATTTCGTCGCTGGTTCTGGTTCGGAGATAGCCTCTCTCTTCGCCAAACACTTTGCATCTACATTTTCAACAGACTTACGGCCTCTGACCTGCGAGTCTGCGTCTTGTTCTCATGGCACTTTGTCCAACATACTCATAACTGAATCTGACACCGAAAAAGCGATTAAACATCTGGACGTTTATAAAGGAGCTGGCCCAAATAGAATACCTCCACTGTTCATCAGGCAATGTGGATCCTATTTGTCGCGACCATTAACTATGATTTTTAATCGTTCCCTTAGAGATGGCGTTTTCCCTGATGAGTGGAAAAAAGCCAAAATAATGCCCATTCATAAAAAAGGTGATAGTACCAACATCAAAAATTACAGACCAATTTCCATATTGTCCACATTCTCGAAGTTATTCGAGTGTCTAATATATCCTACTATTGTTCGTCATGTGGATAGTTCACTGTCCGAGTGTCAGCATGGTTTTCGTAGTGGCCGTTCAACTCAAACTAACTTAGTTTCTTTCATCTCTGACCTGGCACAAGGAGTAGATAGTGGAAACCAAATTGATGCTGTGTACACAGACTTTGCCAGTGCTTTTGACAAAGTTAACCATTCTTTGCTTCTTTCGAAGTTGCAAATAAAAGGGGTTCACGGTAGTCTGCTTTGCTGGGTCGGGTCATACCTCAACATGAGACCCCAGGTAGTTGTTGTTGATGGTTTTGAATTTGGTATATACCATGCTTCATCCGGAGTCCCCCAGGGCTCCCACATGGGACCAATTCTTTTTCTTATATTTATTGACGATATCACTACACACATAAGGCACTGTAAATATAGTCTATTCGCCGATGACTTAAAAATATACATGCTGGTTAATTGTGATCATGACACGATGCTCATCCAAGATGATTTAAAAAGTGTTCAAATGTGGTGTGAGTCTAACGCTATGACCTTGAACGTCGATAAATGCTACCATATAAAATTCACAAAAAAGCAAAACCCCTATCCTTCTGCTTATAACATAAAAAACGCTAAAATCACCGAAGTGGAGGAAATGAGAGATCTGGGTATCACGGTTGATAGGCAGCTTAATTTCTCATCTCACATCAATAACGTTGTTAAGAAATCTTACAAAATGTTAGGATTTATAAGAAGGGTCAGTACAGGTTTCCGACTCAGTTCCACTCGCATAACACTGTTCAATGCTCTTGTTCGTAGCAACTTGGAGTATGCGAGCGTCGCATGGAGTCCCGTGTATGCCGTTCATTCACAGCGTTTGGAGGGTATCCAACGTGCATTCACCAGACATCTTGCGTTCATCGCAAGGGGATATTTCCCATAGATCACCATACAACGAGCGACTTAAGTTTTTTAAAATGAAAACCCTGCGTAGTCGTCGAGCACAGTCGGAAATTTTATTCTTGCACGGTCTTATTAATGGCAAAATGAAATGCCCTGATCTCGTTGAACGTATCAAACTAACAGTGCCACCCCGTCTGCCCCGTTACCCCATAAAAAAGACCTTTGCTTTGCCTCCTACTCGAACCAACCTAGGCCGTCACGCTTCTCTCGTCAGATGTTGCTCACAATACAACGATTTTTGCACTAAGGATCTAGACATTTTCCATGATACCTTGCCTAAATTTAAGAAAAAGCTGTCTGAGCTGCTGAATGAGTATTGCGTTTCAATATTTTTTGTAAGCGTGTTTCTCAACTATGCATAGTTATTGTCAAAATTTTGGATTAAGGCTGTTTAATTAACTTGTTCAGGTAACTTATCTTGAAACCTTTATTATAACTATTATTTCAAAATTGTCCTTAAGACTATATTATGATTTAATTACTGTTGTTTCGTTACTACAATGCTGTGTACACCTTTAATAGGTCTACATATAATATAATAAACATTGTCAACGTTACTTTAGTTAAGTGGGTACAATATGTAAACTGTTGGTGTGCCTTTTCAATAAAATAAAATAAATAGCGTTTTAAATATTCAAATTAAGAACTTAGTTTCCAGCCAGCTACATAAAAAAACGCTTTACAAAACTTGATCAAACTCAAAGTAATTTTTGCTTGGCAATTTATAAAAGGCTCTTGGATACTGGACTTAAATACTAAATAATGATGAAGCCTTCCACAAACGCGAGTGCACGGCTGTAATTAACGAAATATGGCGGCGGCAGGTGCACATTTATGCGCATACGCAGCCAGTATGTATGTACCGAATGCATCAGCCGTTGCCATGGTGATTAGTGTGAGTTTGTAAGGCTGAAATTTAAAATACTTATCTTTCAGTTCTACAATGCAATTTAAGGTTTGAGACGCAATAATATCGATTCGATAGTAAGAATGAAATGCTGAAAACTACGAAAATATATACGCGTACATTTGTGACAAAATAAAACTCTTACAGTGGGTGTTGTTGATATTTATTTATAAAAAAAAAACATAAAAAAACGTAAAAACATTATCGCTTAAAATAAGTGTTAACTCACAGTAGGAAGGCTAAAAAGTCTCATTAAGACTTCAGAAATTTTCTTATGAAACAGCAACAAACATTTAACATCATCAAACTTTATGTACTAAAACTAAAAAGTTGAAATTGCAACATTAGTTTCTATTTTTTAGTTTCCCCGTAATGGCTAATAACAATGTAGATTAGGTCAAACAAACTAATCTTTAATTAACAAAAACAAATCAACTCATTGTTTCTCAACGAAGAAAAACTGCTCGTATCAATTAACCCAAATTGTGCATTTAAATTAAGAGGGAGGATGCGCCCATTTTTCTCGACGTGACGTTGACGCTTAGATATGCGAAACCAAAGACTCATTCTCGAAGACATAGTCCAAATTTTCAATTCATCCATCGCGGTTACTCGCAAAGTATTTTTCGTAAGTGTGACAGGGATAGCTAAGGATCGAAAATGTGGCTTCGTTTTAACATAGTATAGGTTCTGAAGGATTCAATTCAATTCAAATGGGAGCCATTGTTGTCTGCGATGTCTGTTTGTACCATTTTTAACCGCGGCTTATCAACTTGATAAACGAGGATGGCGACTAGTCCAGGGGATAGTAGTCGTATTGTGCATGTTAATTGCTTTGTTACAAACATGTAAGTTAAAGGACTAGAACACATAAGTCACATGCCTGTTACTGTTAAGGCGAACATAAATGTTACGATTATGTTGCATACTGTTTCTTAGTGAAATAATGGAAACTAAAAATGGTCCTTCAAGTGTTCCTATAAAAATGGTTTAAAGTATACTGTTTCAAAGAGATCTTTCAAGGCTTGGTTGCATTTTATGATAACTCTAATAAACGTCGAATTGACTTTAAATTCCAAAATATAAAACAATGTTAGATTAAATACATTGCTACAATGGAGCCTAAACAGCTATATTTGACGTAGGTTAGGTCCTTACTCAATATAAAAAAATAAGTTATCATTTAACTTAAAAATCCAAAAAGAGTTTAAAGCCGTCGAAACTATTTGAAATCATAATCTTCTTCTTATATTATTATTATCTCAAATTCTAAAGTCACTGTTCATTATTTTTTTACTTCAATTCTTAAAAAGAATTTAATTCATCCATCTCGCATGTGATCCATTATAAATCTCATTTTTATGGAATCATTACAACTGTAAAGACAATATTAATGTTGGTGTTAGACAATTTAACGAGGTAATGATTCATTAATGCTTAGCGGAAAAGTTACGCACGCTGGACATTGCGCAAAAAATATGACTTTCTTGAGGATTAAATTGCATTAAAACATAATTGATATGTAGGTACTAGTATTGTGTAAGTAGGTAATTAATTGTTAATAAACTATTACAACTTTAGAAGATAAATAAAAATATTGTCGATAATTTCAAAGAAGAGAAGACCAATATCAAAACCAAATCGTAGCAATGTTGTTACACATAATTAGAACGTGACCATAAAACATTTTGGATACCTAGTTTAAGCGAGACCAAAGCTTTTTTAACTTTCATTATTTACGGAACGCTCAGTGTAAACGTACATTTCTAATAATGTATGTTAATAAATACTTTATACTTCTAGAGTGTTTATTATAGTCACACACAATATACCAACCGAACTTTACACTATTTTTTTAAACTCCCAACTACCTTGTGACTTAGAAGCTAAAGTAACATAAAGCAATACATTCTAAAACAGGCTAAATGGACAAAAATAGAGGATAATTTATTATAACTTCTGATTTACACAATCATCTCGCATCCTGTCTCCTGGTGCATCGTACCTCGGTTCGGACGACGATTAATTACGTGGGATATTTGGAACAAATCACCAACTCTATTACCGCTTTGACAACACGTCACCGCACTACGGTTAATCAAAGTCACGTCAATAGTGATGGCAGGAATCAGGACATGCCATCGATGGGAGTTATGTAAAAAGTTGTAGCAGGTCATCCATCCACATATTAACATGTTACTATGTTTATTTGTGACGGATTTCGGCGTTTGATGATAGACTAAATAAAATAATATCTGCTTTAAAGGCAGTGAGTTGTTACTACTACGTATAGAGAAGCTATGCCAAGCAAAAAATGTGTCGAAAAAACGACGACAAGATTGTAACGTTTTCTTTGAAAATTTGAATTGCGAATCATGATTTGTACTACGAGTTGATGACCGGGCCATCAATTTAGGGAGCACAAAGTTTGTTCGTGATGTCAGTTCTATACGCTAGTAATAGTAATTCAATGTTTAAAGGCATGGAGATTTTTCTCGAAATATACCTAGATGTAAATCACAGTACCTTTTGTAATAATAAATTAATTTCTTGATCAGTGTCAGTCATAGTCTGGAACACAAAGATTGTTTCAGACATTGATATCACTGATAGCGATGGTGATTATAGAAGATGGTCCTATGATGATGACGATGAGGTGGTGGTGGTATAAATGTATTTGCTTACGCGTAGGAAATGCGTTATGCATACTGACTATCCTGGGACTGGGGACGGCAATCATCCTGAGGCCAGAATCCGCTATTTACCTTAATAACATCATATTATTTAGGCTTGCTGATTTTGACATTAATATTCTAAAATTTACAAAAGTAACAAACAATTTAAATAGCAGGATTGACCACCTGACGGTGGACTTATAAAAAGGCTTCGCAGAATACTGAATTTCTTCTCATATATAAAGTCTCATTTTGTCAAAAATCAAATGTTTTTCTTATTTTTTAAGAATGACTAGGATCAAACCCCAATCGATCACAATTCGTCAGCTTCTGCATCCGCATGTCCTTGCCTTGATCCCGATGTGCGGCATTTTTTAATTTGACAGCTCCTGGTGACAGCAAAATATATGGCGTGACGTCTCGCTGCGCGGCTGACAGCTGACTAATGCTGGTCTATGGTTGGATTGACAGGCGCGCTAAATCTTGGCACTGTTGAAGCATGATTTTGCATGTTGACAATGTCATTATTAAGATCTAGAGCATTTTTATTTTAGGTCTAAGTAGTTAGATAGTTTTAGTAAGTATTGTCATCATTATAATCCACTAATACTAAGCATTGGTATTATTTAACCAACATTAACTAGTGGACTTAGCATGTAGCCCTGAGCAACGCCAAGTAAGTACATAATTTAATCAAACTTTTCATTCTCTTCTTCTCAAAATTTGAAAGATTTTGATCTATAAAAATAAATTTGAAATACACCAATGTTAAACCACGAATTTATTTATATCCCATAACAATGAGTTAAAGTATTTTTTGTGACGGCCTCCTAACTTTGATTTAGTTACCGCAAGATGTTTGTGCCTAAATAAAATTAACGAGCTCGGAAATCTCGAGTTATGATATTAGATAAATGCTTTGGATTGAGTCGTCCACTTCGACGGAATGTCGTCCGCAGTCAAACGCTTGAAGGAATTCCGTACTGTGTACATTTCTTTAGTCTTTGTATCTGCGTGTTTAGGTTTAATTTCGTTTGATGATTTGCTTTTAGTTGGTAAATATCATTGAGTATTGTGTCTTCGATCGGTTTGTTCGATTAGAGATGCGTTATCTGCGGTATTCAGGGGTCGTGTCAGGCACCTTGTGTTCCGTCGTTTGTTTCGACTGATGGACTTCGGGATAACCGCTCTGATGTATGCGGAGCTGAATTTTTAAGTAGCGAATGTATAACTGAAGTATTTTTGGACGTGAATAAATAAGGCTGAGTAATTGCGATGTGAAGTTTGAAGGCTTGAATGTGTTAAACAAAGTATGTGTGAGTACTTAAACTGTTCTTTAATAAATGTCAAAAAAGTTACAAATTCCGTACAAAAAACGTGGGTTATCGTAAGTTAGAGTTATGGCTAATCAAGATTGTGCAATGTAGCCTTAATTAAGAAATTCGAATAAGGATTACGCGTGGAATACCGATTTGAATAAATGTATAGAGCATACGGCTGTGCTGCTAATCTGAAACTTTGAAATCTACAGTTTGTAGATAGAGATGACTGCTCGCTCTTTATCTCTCTTTCTGAGTCAACTGACAGTTATATTCTTTCTGAAAATTTTCAGTGATTTTCACCGCGCTGTATTGTTTGGCACCAAAGCAATCATGTAACTGCAACCCCTTCATCGCGATAACTTCACCGTTCTCGTTTTTCGCCAAAAATTTGACAGCTCGCGTGATGCTGCCGCCATTTTCTTCATTTCCCGCCAAAAGTTGACATTTGGTGTAATTGCCACAGATTATCAGGGCAATGAGCGGCCAACCCCGTGGCGGGGCGTGGCGGGGGCGCGGCGGTCGCTGCAATCGCTATGCAATTTGCATTCTGCACGCGATTGCTACTGATCTCACGCGATCGTATGAAGGTTTTACACTGTTTAAGAAACGCTGATACTCTAGAAAGCCGAGAACCTCGTTGTAAGTGAACAGAAGAAGCAAGATCGAAAGCTGTTTCCTTGTGTCGTCAACATGTCACTAAATTCACGATGTCTCTTAAAAACTGACGCATATTTTTCACATCAATCAAGATGTGTCTAAAAACATTTATGCGAGAAGGTATGGCAATCTTCAATGGTCATTTTTAATGAATATTTGACACTCACAGTGTTTATTTTATTCTAACAATATGAAATAAGAAATCAAAACCTTGCGCACGACTTGGATTCGAACCGCCAAAGCCAAACTGCCAACCGGGCCAACGCTCATTCCATTTTTTTCCATCTTGTAAGAGGCCTATGATGACATTTGAGCTCTATTTCTCACATAAATATCGTTTGCAACCATTCGTTTGGTCATAAGTTCACAATTGATACAGCGTATCTATTATTAGTGTCATACCACGGCGTTTCGCCTTGCCGGTCCTCGTCAACGTGTAAGGTCTACGTCACGAAGCAGGCGGGGTCGCACAATACGACCTGCTAATTGACCTCTGATTCAGAGGCTCTAAGTCGACCTGTGAAGGTGTGAACGGCTGACCTGTACAAGCTTTCTGCTTAATTAAACATTGGGATTTGAGGAGTCTTGGAAAATATAGGTGTTATCAGACGCCATGGATTTTCCACTCAGTCCTAGTTGAAGCTTTACTTTTATGTTAACAAATGCAAATATCTGCCAAAATGAGTGAATTGGAGAGATTATAGAGTGAAGTGACATGGGTCATGGTTATATAATGGAAAAAATAAGTAACTTTCAGTCATTGAGAAAAAAAATTGTCGCCAATAAGACGACAAGATTGTGGCGTTTTTCTTGAAATTTTAATTTCGAATTATGAATCTGCACTACGAGTTAATGACTGTGTCTTCAATTCGTGGAGCACAAAATATGTTCGTGGTGTCAGTTCCATACGATAGCAATAGTCGTTTAATGCCTTTAGTTTGAAAATCTTTGCTGATGTACAAGAATCTAATCTACTAAATCTATCTGACTTTATAAATCTAAAGAATCACAAGAAGCTAAAGTTTGGGGTATTTTCTAATGAATGTATATGACCAGTTAAATTACATTCTATTTACAACAGAAATATAGCAAACTGTACAGACTTGACTCTACATTTAACAGCCGTTATTTTAAGCCTAAATTACCTCGATGTTCGTAATGCAGTCCAAAGATGACAGAGCACATTATGCACTAGATGCTCTGACGCAATAAAACGCGTATGCCAAGTTATAATTCGATATTTCGACACATTACTCTCAGTCGCCATGTTTGTTGACAAAGCGCGGGAAATAATCCAGATTTCGCGCGCAATTTCCAGCCTCAATATAATTTGTTTATAGCCTGCACAAATAGATTTACAGATCTCAAATTGAATGCGGTAATTCAGGCTGTATTACGATGAATTAAAGGTCTTAATGTGCAGTGTTTTTGAGTTAGGTACAAGATTGAGGTTATGTTTGTTGTTGGCGCGCAAATCTGACGGCTGCGTTCATTCGCCGCGTTTATTATGATATTATATTTTGGGGTTTGCTAATAATATTTGGGAATTTAAGTAATTACAATACAGGTTGATCGTTTACATTATCTTTTTGTTTCATCGAGATCATTTGTTATCTAATTATCTAATAAGAGGTACCACAAACGCCAGATGGAAATGTAGTCTGTTTCAAATCTTTTTTGCGTAGCTATGTAAGAAAAAAGTATGAAAAAGACGTCATTAACATGTTTAGCATACTAATTTACTGCAGCATTGAACATTTTCTGATTAGAGAGATTATAGAGTAAAAAACTTCTAAGATAAAATAAAACCGCTTGAAACAGAACTGATTAAAAAAAAGGAATAACGTATCAATAAAGCTCTGCAGCCACACAAGAGCTGACGGAAAAGGTTACAAGGGCCCTTACCCCTTCATTAACCATTTCCACAGGCAGATTTCCTCCTAGACCCTAGCTAGCCTACATTATCAATGAATATCATAAATAACACCAGCCCATAATACTTCTGACATAATTAATCCTGCACTAATAGGCATAAAGAGGTTCTATTCCTCTTAACGCGTGTAACGCACATTCGGGCGGTAGACATAACTCAGAGCATTATACCGGGCGCGGCGGGGCACCTGCGTTTGCGACAGTCGTGTAAAAATATCATAATAACTTTTTTTAAAGCGGAGGTAGGTGCTTGACGTGAATTTGACATCTATTTATAGTCCAAAGTGACGAATATCGGTCCGATTTCATAGCTTTCGTAAATGTTTCATGATTACTTGGAAAATAGTTTCAGGTGTTACAGATTATCGATTATGTAATCATCATCTTATCCTATCTTTTAGGATCACTGTAAGATAGTTTTAATGTAGAGACGATTTTTCCTGTTCCGCGAGAGCCGTTTAGTGGTAATGTATGTGACTGTACCAAAGAATTTGTGACATTGACTGTTGATCAGTATTGGACATCAGTACATCTAGATTATGTTTTCTGAACATTGTTAAACAATAACAGAATTAATTAACTGAGGAAATAGGAAGCGTATAGTAACCACAGATTATTACAAAAGCAAGCATCTGCATTGAACATTTGAATGGCTATTTGCTTAATCCTGTGAATGTCCATTCTATTTTTAAACACTTATTCAGTTACGGCTATAAAAAGATACGAATTCGAATCAGTCAAATACTCTTTTTTATTATTTTGAAAATGGAACCCCGAGGCGCAAATGACCGCGCCCGCAGCGCACCTCGCGGCGGACAAGCGTAACCAATCGCTCAAAAAAGCGCTTGAATATTTTTTCTTTTTTATTTTGATTCCGATTCGGTACGTCGATTGAAAAGTGACGTTATTCTTTTCACACGAGGATAATGTTCACTGCGTATTTTGCTTACAATGTAAGTATTTTAAGAGCTAAAAGTAGTGAAAGTTTGCACAATAGAGTCAATTACAGCCTTATTTTATTTCAGAACTTTCAGTATGCATTGTGTGGTTTGAAAAGTTCATTATAACCAACAAGACTATTTCAAATGGGTAACGAAAGTTGTGTAACTTAATATTACTCAAATGAAATTGTTTTAAGATTTAACACAACACGTAGCTTTTAGATGCTGTAGCTTACATCCTGTAAAGCCTGCATACAATTTGTCCTCTCCAACCTTACACAGATACTGCCTTTTAGCCATGCGTGTTGGTTTTTTATCTGTTTTAAAATCTTGAAATAGCTAAAACCAGATTTTCCAAAATTTTCATTATACACAGTATTATTATAATCTCATTAAAAATATCTTAAAAACTCATTGTCAAACGCCATCACTTGTAACAACATGTGCGTGTCCCCAACCATCAGCCTTCAGTTTCCCCGTTTACAATCGATTACAGAGTTCATTCCCTATGCGTTGTTTATAGAATAGCCGCGGTGCGCACACGCACAAAAATGGCGGGCCGTGTCGCGCCGCGGGGCGCCGCGCGCTGCGGCCACCGGGACAGCGATGGCTGCTCAGGGTTGGTACTTTGTAAGCCGTCATGATCTGATACATATTCTTCTAATCGCCTTTTACTTTACTAGACATGTGTCGGGGTGTCGCAACACGATGAAGCCTGGCTGGACCATCTTAAGCATAAAAGGCTTCAACGCAAAGCTGCTCCTCCCCTTGATACACGCTTCACCTGTGACAAGTGCCACGCTGCAATTGGACTCCATGGTCACCGGAGACGATGCAGACTCCAGACCAGACCTCCATGACACTGCAAATATAATCTTGAAAGATGCTGTGGCCAATAGAGTTACTAGACATGTTGTTGGTTTTACATTATTTTTAACACTCACAGTGTCATATTTTATTCTTAAAAGATGAAATATGAAACCAAAAATTGCGCACGGGCGGGATTCGAACCAGCATCTTTATGGCTATCCGGGCCAACTGCTCTTCCAATTGAGCTACCGTGCCGTCGGTCCGACCGCGCGAAATTCTTGGTCTCATTGATACGTCATTGCGTGACGTTAGCGCCATCTACCCGTCTGTTTATGCAACAGCGGGCCAAGTAGTTATTCTTTACATAATAAATTCAACTTGGAAATGATAACGCTTCGCTACTCAATGGTTTTACATTATTTTTAACACTCACAGTGTCATATTTTATTCTTAAAAGATGAAATATGAAACCAAAAATTGCGCACGGGCGGGATTCGAACCAGCATCTTTATGGCTATCCGGGCCAACTGCTCTTCCAATTGAGCTACCGTGCCGTCGGTCCAATAAGAGCAGTTGGCCCGGATAGCCATAAAGATGCTGGTTCGAATCCCGCCCGTGCGCAATTTTTGGTTTCATATTTCATCTTCTACTAGACATGTGTTTAACTTTTTGCATGAACATAGGCTAAATCATTAGTAAAATGTTTTGAATTCAGTTTAAGCTTGTATGCGATTTGGTTTTTCTTAATGTTAGGTACAAGTTTACTGATTGAAATAAATGAATAAAAACAAATAAAGAGTTATGAATGAGTTATAGTTTAGAGCCTGCTGTATGAGTGTAATGTAGATCAGTTTAGTTTTCTAAACTCTAAAGAATTGAAACATCTCCCAATTTAGAGTAAACTTCTTCTGGCTGAGCTCGTTTCATGACGACTGTCTACTCTGTCTCATTTGACTTTAGACTACGTAGGCCAGTTACAACGACTAACCGACTGTGCGGGACATATTCTAGTACACAAGTGTGTGTGCAAACACAGGTGCACTCTCTATTCCTTTCACTCTCATAGCCCGATGGGACAACAATCTGAATCTGGCGGTCTACTACGAAAAACGAAATCCGTCAATACGATTATCGTTTTTCGGATCCGAAACATTTTTTGTATGTAACCTACTACGAAATGCTTCAGATCCGCAAAACGATTATCGTATTGACGGATTTCGTTTTTCGTGGCAGGCCTTCTGACACGACCGGAGAGAGACCAGGCGCAGGACCAACTGCTTTACGTGCTTTCCGAGGCACAGGCAGGAGTGAAACACCCCAACTTCCTAAGTCCGGTCTTCCCTGAGAAATTCTGAACAGAACAAACAACCAGGTACATATTTTTAGCCCGATTGTATTTGGTTACTTGAAACTTTCTTAAGTTTAGATGAAAATAAGATTCGTGATCTTTCACGAATCTTATTTTCATCTGCCCATCTAGCAACCCTGGAAGGTGCATTATGCGTGTCTGGGTATAGTATTACAAGGCACGTACTTTCCTAGTTGTAAACTAGTAGGATGTGGCCGGAAGGCGTATAAATATTATTTTAATTACGACATGATCCGTAAAGTTTTTGACCACCGCACGCCGCGGGCAGAGCTACTGCGCACTGATGATGTAGAGATGTGTAGTGTACTATATTGTTCCGATAAAATAAAAGCAATAATAAATAAAAGTAAGGAGACTTTATTGCATGTAAAGTTCAATAGAAACTACTTGTGGACTTGATTAATCTGTTTGGAAACGGTCTTCTAAACTTGCTTTATAAAAAAAGTTTAAGAACTACGCATATCTATACTTTTATTTCATACTTAAGACTTAAAGATAAAGGGTTGAGCTCACTACAGTGTCAATGTTTTCTGATTATAACCTGCTGGAAATCTGGAATGTCAGCGTAAACAGGCTTCCTTTGGGTAAAGGCACTCTAACGTCAACCTGTCTCCACTGCTCATAATGGGAAGAAGAGTCAAGTCAAGAGCAAACCCAAACCACTCCAAAAATAAGTATCTAATCTGTGCTGTCAAAGTTTTGGCGCGAAAGATGACACTGACGCATGCGAGCCTCATAAATAATTTTGGCGAGCAAAGGCATCGCGCGCTCAGCCGGGGTCGACGAACGCGCCTTGACCGCGGTGAAAGTAACTCGCAAGATCAGGAGCCCTATTCTGTATCACTGATTTGCTCTTTCACTCCTACAGAAGAGGCCAGTAGAGTGAGAGGGATAAAGGAACCGATACATTAGTAGTTAGAGTAGACCCTCAAGGCTCGTGGTCGCACTGAATGTAACCAGATAATAATCGCACGAGATCCACTTTTCTTATGTAACGGTGATAGTAAACAAACAGTGAATGTTGAATCGAAAGGTGCACAATTTGACATAATATCTCCTGTTATGAGGTCTGTAATAACGACCCAAATGTGTGTAAGAATAAAAAAGATGGCTAATTTCTGTTGCATGATGTTAGTCTAATTTCAACATGACTACAAAAATAAGATCACTCTTATGTTGTTGAAAAAACCAATTAGTATATCAACGTTAATTTAATCACCGATTAATTTGTCGCCACAAAGTGTTGTATGTGACAGATTTAAATTACTCCAACACGAATCGGATCCGTATGTAGAGCGTGCGCGTGCGCAGCGAATAATTTATTTACATTAAAATTTGTGGAGCTAAAAATACATCCGCACTGTGTCACGGTCAACATTCAACTGCGTATATTTTTAGCGAATTTGGTTTACCTACTTTTGTCTGTTCATTCATGCATCGCGATGATATAACTTTGACTATAATTTTAGTTTTGTTGATTTTAGATAATTATCTTATTTAAAAAAAAAAGATTTTACATTAAATATCTTAATGTAAAAATATAGAATTTTGGGGGAACACTTTTTAACCACAAGTATTTATAATAGCTTGGTTAAGAACGCTGCAAGTTTAAAAAGCGTATTTTTTATTTTCATTAATACTATCAACAACATTACAAAATAGTCAACAACGATTGCAAGCAGCAACAAATAACAACATAACTGTAACACACAATAAATATCACAAGTCAACAATTAGTCAATACTACGGAAATACATCTCCGCCAAATGTACTTATTCATAATATTTACAAGTGGCGTAGGCCCGGCCTTTGCACACTAAACCTTAATAGGTTTTTGACGAAAGGCTTACAAAGTAAGCTATTTTCTTTGTACATTTTTCAAATCGACAAACGAGGTTTGATAGCCACTACGCCTCTATCCTTAGCCTTAAAAAAAGTTAGGATCAAAGCACCAAAGTGTCAAATCAAATCTCGTCTGCAGAAATGCACGTTCCGTTCTACAAAGTGTGATGTTTAGTGCTTGCCGCCCTTATGGTGGTAGATGTGTTTGTATACAGGCACGTGGACGGGATAAGGCTTGGGAATGGGAACCTCAACCTTCTTTTCGACCTCGACGGGGTAGGGCTTCTCAACCTCATAAGGGACAGGCTTTTCAACGGTGTAGGGCACTGGTTTCTCTACGATTTGAGGGACGACCTGGAAAAAAAGAAATATCATTGTATTATACTGAATATACCTTTATCTTGACACCTTTTTCTGATATTAAAAAAAGAAAACTGACAAATAAAGCGCGGGAAAACGTTTGAGTTTTTATTCAATGCGTTAAGTTTTACTCTAGATGGCCAGCTAGATTACGTAATGGCAGGCTTTAAATGCCTTGGAGTCACGGATCGCTCGATTCTAGTAAAAAATAGAAGACAATGGCATACAATGGGTATGATACAATCTATGGTATTGTGTTCACTAATGGAAAATTGCTAGGTTTCTCTTGGCGATTAAAAGTGTCTATAGTGTGACAGGAAAGTCGTATTTGAGCGAAAGAAACAAAAAAAATATGATACCGTTATGATATTAAAGATTTATACCCAAAAATCACATCATTATATTGATAACATAGTGATAAAAATACGAACTTGATTTGAAAAAAAAAACAAGATATTGAATTGAATCAATTGACTTCAATTTAAATAACTTATTACATTCGCCATATTACAAAACAACATATTTAGTAGTAGATGAGTCAGATAGAAATCGAATCTGTGGTCTAGAATCTAACCAGTAAATGAAACTAGATACTTAAAACTTTCGCTAGGTAAAACCACGTGCTTGAGTCACTGGTCAACCACATAGTTAGACACACTACAACCTTACGTGTTACGTGGAGCCTTTGGCACTAGAGATGACATAGCCAGAGTCATTCTCCTAATTTCTGGTTCATCTACATCACATGTGCTTCAGTAGAACAGTCTAAAACTTCAATGGCCTGTATAGTTCGCTGAGCTTTGTGACTTTGTTACTTGACAAAGGCTGTATCTGCAGAACATCTCCGGTTCATCTTGTAGATAACACTTTCTTCATCAAAGGGTGTCCACTGCTGAACATATCAGCCTAATTCATTTTATCATTTCCTCAGACCAGACTAACCAGAGATAGTTGGACTTCGAGCTTATTGATCACCTAACAGTTCACCACAACCAGGCTAATTAGCTGCTTATAGAGCTACTAGTCTCCATATACAGTGTTAGACCTGGAGCTGGTACTTAACAGCTCTAAAAACAGCCGTTCCTCAGAAATAGCACGTCACAGATTTCATTAAAAGGTTCTAGTTGCTGACTAACTTCTGCTGTCCGATATCTGGTCAGCTAGAGTATGATAGCAAATATAATAATTTGATAGTTGGCTACTCGATGCTATTAGGTAACCTGTATTACGTCTAACCTTTAGGGTGTCTAAATATTGCTCTAGGAAAGCCTATCCCAAGAATTTAGGGTACGCTAAATTACCCAAAAACGTGAAGTCATATTGAAGAACAATTTCAAAAATGCACGAATTACAAATTTTCAATAACCATCGACAGCTTACCTTGTAGACAGGCACGTGTATCGGCTGCTCCACCGTGACATGGACGGGGTAGGGATGCGGGATCGGCACCTTCACGTACTGCGGTACGGAGACCGCCACGGGGTGCGGGATGGGCACGCCGATCTTCTTGACCACCGTCACGTGGTAGGGCTTCGTGTGTTCCGTGTGAGAGTGTCCTTCGGGCTCCCAGTCTTCGGAGGGCCGGGCAGAAGCCAAAGCGGCTAAGAGGAGGATGGAGGCTGTTTTCTGCAATATAAGGTTTTAGGTTAGCAATTGAACTACTATTACTAGTGTATGGAACTGACACCACAAACAAATCTCGTGCCACATGAATTGACGCTTGTCATTAACTCATACAAACGGTTTCATATTCGAAATTCAAACATGGAATACATCAAAATCTTGTCGTCGTGTTTGCGACACATTTTTTGCTTGGCACAGCTTCTCTATGTATGCGAAGTAATAACAACTCACTGGAGGTTGAACAGATTAGGTGAAATGGTCACGTGGCTGATAAATAAAACCGTAAAGGCCCACCTGTGTATTAACATAGGTATGGGTTAAATCTTCATTCTGTTGCTAAAAAATTATTTGATAGAAGATAATAAATTGTCATTAAAACTTATAGAGGTTATTTCAATGAACACGATTTTTGACTTCGTTGCTTTGTTTGGACTTGTTATACATATATCGCAAAAAGATATCTGGTTAATGGATTTCAATCAGTATCACTATTTTTATAGTTATTTTTTGTCGCTTCTGTAAGAAACTGTCTCAACTCACGATGACTATGATTTTATCAGAAGCGGCACGTGATTCAATTAATCATAATAGGTCTACAAACGTTTTTGTTTGCCTTCACTTTTTGCTGCCAAGAGTTCAATGACTTTACCCAAACTAGATCAAGATATAAACAAAATATATTCCCACTTAAGGTCTGGGCACACAGCCAGCGTGGCGGGACGGCGAAGTGACGGCGACGCGACGCCAACGGGTTGGACGAGTTGTATAATATAGAAATATGGGAGAAATGACAGACAGCGCCGCCACGCTCGGCGGGGCGGTAACTGGCGCGTCACGTCGGCGTCGCGCCGGGCGCGAATACAAAACACAGCGCGGCGGGACGGGCCACCGTCTCGTCGAACGCGGCGTGAGCGGGACGGCAGGCGTTGTGTTATACGGAGTTCGTATTTAGTAGTCACACAGACGACGGAGCGTGGACGTGTCGCGCTCGGCGGGACGGAGTTTTGTATTTAAATACAACTTTCAGGACCAAAATAATGAATAGTGCAGCAATTGAACGTCTGATAAAATGTGTCAGAGGTTACACATTCACCATATTAATTTCTCTTCTTGTTCACCTGATGCACCCACGGTCATTTGTGTTTTTTCTTCTTTCGAGCTAAAGCAAACAGAAGCAAAGCTGCTTGCTTCTGAATCGCTTGACATCTTATAAGAATGTGAAATCACGTAACACCGCGGGCGGAACGGCAGGCGCGACGCCAGCGGGACGGTCACGCCTGCAGTGTGACTGACTTATAGCGCTGGCGTTCCGCCGGCGTCGCGTCGGCGTCGCGCTGCGCCGGCTGTGTGCCCAGACCTTTAATTACCTGAAGATATTCAATTTACGCGGGCAAGGAAGTAATCACTATGTAAATGACGGTCGTAGTTTAAAATTACAAAAGATTTTATGAGGTCTGAGACGTTAAAAGCAATAAAATTACACATTACTTTTAATTTGAGTAACATTTTTATGTATCGCTCCGATCGAGTAAGAAGAATGCTATAAAGCAATTATTTCCAAAAGTTAGCCATAAAAATGACGATATTAATTTGTCAACTATTTATATTTTTTTTATTTTACTAAAACGTTTTCCGGAGCAAGTGTTTTGCATTAAGAATTAAAATGCAAATTAAAAATCATAAATTCAACATATTCTTGTACAAGTTATTATAAAAGGTTTTTGCGTTAATGGCTGTCACAGTTACATTACAATACTATTTTAATGCTTATTAAGAGTGGAATTATTAATACTGTATTGAAACAAAAGATGAAGGTACATATTTTAAAAGCTCTTGAGACTCGTATGAGTAGTTAAGATAGCTTTTTAAATAAACTTGGTATATTGATACAGTCTTCATGTTAGGAAGTGGACATTAAACTGTGATTAGTGTAATGCAACTATAGAAAAGTAGTCTTTTGATATTACATTTTAGGTCATATCTAAATAGCGTAACAAATGTAGGTATAGCTGGTAGCATCAATTTTTACAATTTAGGTTTGTTTAGTAATTTTAAAGTTAGGTAGCTGTAAATTAGTTGAATTTCAGTTAGTGCATTTCTGTTTAGGTCGTCTATAATTGAAATTGTGTCAAGCTTATGAAAAATGAACAAAGCTTCTGATTTCCGCTCCACTTGCTGTGTTACGTGTTTGGCACATATTTTTTGCTATAAAAATTATGTAAGCTACTTACAAAAGCGATCATGTTGAGTTGCTTAGGTGTTGTCGACGGTTAAGTACTGACTGTGCTATTCTCGGGAATAACCACCATTTTATACGATGCGAAATGTAAGCTGCGCCTTTCCATTAAGCGATCGTATCTGTGTACTATAAGACTTTCTCCGCTCTACGTCTTTGCGTTGCAAACGTAGTACAACACATCCATCACTGTCTTTTTGAACTGTTTACAAAAATGTTGCGTGTGCGATCGTCAATGGATACATTTAGGCGTATATCTTTTCAACTGATAGTGACAGTGGAGAGTTAAGTGGTAGAATTCGATTGTACTATTTGGTTTTAATAAGGAGAAGTTAAAACCACTTTTTTTGGTTTTTATCTTTATTTGATTTTGTCATGATGTGTGCGGATTCTTTCAGTTACTTTTAATCGATAGAAAGTTGTGTGACAATGACAAGATATTATGGAACGGACTATGAACTGGCAATGTTTATTAGGTTTTGCTCTACTTTCTCATCGCCTTAATGTGACTCATATAAAAAAGGGCAGGCTCCACGTCAATATCAAAATACAGAGCCCTTAAAAGCGAAGGCATCGACTCTATCAATATTTTAGTATTTTGTTTTGTTTTGACAGCTTATTTTTTAAGAAATATGTTTGGGTCCACATGATTTGAATAAGTATTTATAATTTACTGAATATATTAGTTTATTTGTAACAATTAACTAAGTATGCATTTGGAGATTTGGAGCATTTGCAGACTCAATTGAACAAGACAAGGTTAAAATTATGGTCTTAATAAAAAGTCATATTAATAAGAACATAAATTTATTGTATTTCTACTATGACGATTTGTTGTATCCAAATAAATAAAGTTTTTACGTGCACCAAAAAGTGATAAATGTACCTACATGGCAATTGGGATAAGTTAAATCAAAAAGACGTGGTTAGGTGGCTCAGGATAGAAGAGACTGGCATAAAAGAAAGGAGGTCTACACCAAGAAAATGGTAGAAGAAGGCTGAGAAGAAGAAGAAGAAATCAAAAAGGGGTATGATTTAAGAGAGAACGACAAGTCATACCTACGACAACATCATTAGGCATTGCTTCATTAGATGTCGTAAGTCGGAAACGCGAAAACGATGGCCGCTCCCATAACCCAAAGTGGCAACGAGTAAAGTGTGTACTTGAGTTAAATGTTGCGGTTTTTATTGAGAAGTATCACAACGAAATGTGGTCATGTAATATTTGTGGTAAGTATTTAAGTCTGTAAACAGTTATTTCAAGTCACTTTTTTCTAACTTAGAGATTATTTATTTACTATTCAGTACTATGGCTGGGTTTCAGATCTTTTGAGAATGTTTATGTAAATAAAGTGTAACATTAATTCTAATGTGTCAAAAATGCTCATGACCTGTTTTTATTGCTCACATACATTAAAATACGGCCACTGCACACTGCACCTTCTTAGGCCGAGGGTAAGGAATTGTATTCTACTGAGATGTGCAGTCTATACAATAACTTCTCAAAGAAAGAGATATTATTAAAAAACGACTACTGTTTTTCAATATCTGAATTCGCCAATCAAATAAAGGCCCGGTTGTGTGATCGATGGTTAACTCAACTGACGGTTAAATGTCGTTACCAACCAATGAATATTTACGATTGTGTGTAGTTTAAAAACCGTTATTGATATGGCTATTCTGACATTTGGTTAGGTATGTTTTTTTTCATAACACGCACAATCGTTAATATTCAACTGCTGGTAGCGACATTATATCTTTAGTTATGTATGTAGTACTATGTTATGTGCTTAATGCTTAGCCTATGGCGATTTTCCATTGACTACTAAAATAGTAGCGCAAACTGCGTAATGTCATTCTGCGCGCTACAATCAGTGAATTCATCATAAGATCATGCATGACGTGTGGCCGGGAAATGATCTAGCAATCCGGCTTGCAAAATGATGATGTCTCATCTCTAATATAAATAACTTGCATTGTGTTAATTTATTGCTGTGTTTAACATTACATTCGTTAACTATTTGTTAACGATACCAAATACATTTATTTCTTTCAAAGTGTTCATTATTTTAATATTCATTTATCCAGATTTTTTACATTAAACTTAAACATGTTTTTACAACTACCATCATTCTCATATCAATCAACACAATAGCAGTAGAAAAAAGCAAAGACAAATAGCAGAGGTAGGAGGTCAGAATATTATCGTTGATTTATGGTCCAAATAGGAGCTCAATTAGAAGTGACGATAGACGTGTTTCATTAGTAAGTATCTAGATACATATATTATTCATCTGTGTTAGTAAGTATCTTTCAAAAGAGTTGATTTAGTTAGACTAAAATATAGACACCCTAACTATTAAAATATTATCTTTTAAAATGTGTAAAAAATAGTTGTCGCTAAATTTCGAGACGGGCTGGACCAATTTGAATAATTATGTTTGTAAAATATTTGTAACAAGTCCAGGGAAAGTATGAAAAGTGCACAGATAAAGCAAAGATATGAAGAAATAATCATGAAATATTTATGTTATTATTATTATACAGTTTCTAACAAAAGTCTTAACGAAGACTTAAACCTCGCATACAGTACATCAAACCAAATCGTATGTAATAAAATTGGTCCCTGAGAAACGATTTTTATTTTTAGGCATTAAAAATAATAACTTATGGTATGGTTCAGGTATTATGTAAAAACCAAAATTATCGCATAAAAACTACAAAACTTTGATAGAACGATGGATTGGCCGCTTGTATAAAGTCTGTTCATCTTTGCTAGTCAAATATTGTTAACAATATTTTTTTATGTTAATAAAATTAATAAACCATTTGATTTAAAAAGATCTCAGTGTTCAACGATGAATAACCTATGTGGATTGTCAGTTTCGTGATATCTTATTATAATTTTAATTATTTTATTAAAAAGGAATTTCAAGATTGTTAACAATATGAGACTAGCAAAGAAAAACGTACTTTACAAATAATTTATACTAATAAATAATATATACTAATAATAAGCAGTAAGCACGTAAAGCCGTTGGTCCTGCGCCTGATCTCCCTCCGTTCGTGTCAGATTGCTATCCCAACGGGCTATGAGAGAGACAAGAATAGAGAATGCACCTGTGTTTGCGCACACACTTTAGTGCACTATAAATGTCCCGCGCAGTCGGTTAGTCTCTATGACTGGCCACTATTACTAACAATTTGCAAAAATAAAACTCAATCAACAACCTAATTTTTCGCAATCGCAACGCACCTACATAGACAAAAGTAGCACAATGCACATCCGAGGTGCCCTAATTGCACCGCTATAAAGCACAATAAAAACGCGATAAGCGCTGCAAGCCGCTCTCCGGAAGCAGACATGTCTCGTCGGTGAAGGGAGCGCGCCAGGGCATGAGCGGAGAGCGATTAACTCTTTTTATTCTCTTTATGAAGAACAACAAACAATTACATAAATGGATTAACCTTAAATATTCTAGTATATAAATTACTTATAATGTAACCAGCATCTTGAGTCTTGAGATAAGTAATGTGACTGTGGCATAAGTTATACTATACCTACGATTTAAAATGATTATTATATGATTTGTAGCGTAAGTTTATTTGGCGTACTGCTAAGTAGAGTATTTGGCTGAGGTGACAACTTTAGTTTGGACGCTTTCAAGAAAATAGTGAATAGGTTGTTACATAGTCGGCGTAAAATTAACTGAGCCCTGTCAATGTCATGTCTATCTCGCCTGCACTCACCGATAAATCGACGCGCTGTATACATATCTCTTTTCTATTGATATTTGGGCCTTAATAATGAGCTGACTATAAAAAATTAAAAAGAGTATTTGTTTCGGAAAACTGCAATCATGAGTGTGGTCCATCTTAGGCCGCATTGTCACTTACCATCAGGTGTGATCCTGGCTATATCTCTGACAATCTGCATTTTAAAAAAGTTCTTTTTAGCTAGACTAATCAAACTGGTATGATAAAAATGTTTTGTTGCCAGCCATTATTTCGACAGCATGAACCACGAATTCCCGGAACGGTCTTGTTATTGGCAACAAAACATACAAATTGATAACAGTTAGCACACGGTTATTATCTATAAATAATAATTATGTTTAAAATATGTAACTTTATAAAATGACAAGTAACAAAATCTTATAGCTTAGGCCACAAACATTACGTGTAGTTGTAGCCAAAATGAAACAGTTTCTCAACGTCTCCTATAAAATAAAAGCGTAGACAATGAATGAGTCTTAGAATGATATCCTGTCCTATAATAATAGGGATTTGCACATCGAAAAATCGGCATCCTTTGTTTACCTGTATCGTTTGACATTATTTTCGTTACATAAGGCTGCACTGTCAAAAGTTTTCATAAAATTCGCATGAGGTAAGCCTCATGTGAATTTTATGAAAACGTAGTCGAGCCTCATGTGAATTTTATGAAACGTAGTCGAAATCGGCTAGGGGGACTACTAAGGTAGTCCCCCTAGCTAGATTGGAGCCCCTAGATTTCGACTACGGTGGCCAGTCACAACGACTAACCAACTGCGCGGGACATATTATAGTGCACAAGTGTGTGCGCAAACACAGGTGCACTCTCTATTCCTTTCACTCTCATAACCCGATGGGACAGCAATCTGACACGACTGGAGAGAGATCAGGCGCAGGACCAACGGCTTAACGTGCTTTTCGCACGGGGGTGAAACACCGCCAACTTCCAAACTCCGGGCTACCCTGAGAATTTCTGAACAGAAAAACTCCGGTACATATTATTGGCCCGACCCGGGAATTGAACCTGGGACCTCCGGCGCAGCCGTCGCTTTAAAATGCGACCCTCTCACCGCTGCGCCACCAAGGCAGTAAGGCTTAACACCCTTATTTTTCTGAAATGAAGTGGTCTGACTTTTCTGTCTTAACTGTAACACAAAACGAATACTGTAATTACACTGTGCTCATGTCACAAGGTGTATCAGTGCGCCTGCGTGGAACATGCGCGTACGTCACTGATATTTACGCGTTACGTCACTGGTATTTGTCACTGGTATCTGTCACTGTGCTGTCACTTGTCGGTAGTACTTTTAGCGGAAGGTAGCAGAATTTATGTATTTATGTTGGCACATTTTGTGGGATTTGTTTGTGAAACTATTGGCCGTTCCCCACAGAGATATCCAGTATTTTACAGGTACTGTTTTTTGCAGGATGCCGTTTAGTAGCATACGCGTTTTAACTCGTCAAGTATGTGTGAACGAGACACAATAGAAATTCCATTATTATGCGACTCCCGGCAGTCGTTTGATACCTGACTGATTACAGCTATTATTCACACGGATATCCCGTTTACAGAGACCTGAAAAAAACCAATACCTGTTTTTACCCGACTACAGCAAAGCAAAAGGAGGGTTATGATTTTGACAGGCTATGTATGTATGTATGTATGTATGTTCATCTGTTCTCTCGTAACTTCTAAACTACTACACAAGGCGTCTTGGTAAAGTCTACTGTGTCCATTTACTTGCAACTACATTAGCAACTTTATTCAGTTCAGGATTCTAAAAATCTTGTTTTATACTTTTTCAGCGTCTTTTTGTCGTAGTTGCGTAGTGAGGTTAGCATTACCTATAAAGTGCCAAGAAACAGTCTGCTGTGTTAAGTAGTGAAACACCGATTTAGCAGAACCCCTGCCAGTCCGCGTCATCCACGTCCCCGTCGTCCACCCTGGGACCTGCTGCAGCCACGCTCTGCGTGCCCACTACCTTGACTTGCAACTGAGCTGAGGATGCAGGGCGAAAGGCGAGTATTCTGCGCCTTAAAACAGAATTATATCACTAGGGAGGATACCCGGAAAAAACCGAACTAGTCCAGAAGCTCTGAGGTGGCAGCCCCACCACCGGACTAGGGTACAGCAGGTTAATCACCCACTTGCCAGAAAATACTCGATTAATGAAACGTTCCATAATATATGTATGTTTGTCGTAGTTGGGTTTTATTACTGATCTAGCTTTATCATTAAACTGGAACAGTTCCACTGCTTAAATGACAGTATGCACAAATACAGTTAACATGGCAACGGCGTGAAAGATAGGAAGGAATATACAGCAAACCGCTTTATCGGTAAATGCAAGCGCTGCGAGCGAGATAGCCCTTGACAGGACTTAGTTGATGGACAACCGTACCGACAAAAAAGCGGTAATAAGAGCAGTGAGTAGTACTAGTCTAATACTTAATTTTATTGATTTTTCCAAATACTCCTTGGAGGAAGTCTTCTGATGTCGTAATTTCAGAAGTAGGCAATCAATCAGATTCCTTGCCTAAATCGTCATCAGTGTAAGTATTTATTGTGGAAAAAGTTGAAAAATTTTCCTATTATTAGGCACTTTTGAAACTAAAAACACGCAATCTACAAAGTTTGTATGCACAAAAGGACTTTGAAATAACATGTCACATTAACTTAATTAATTTAGAATACATTACCTGCCGTGTAACATTATAATATTGTAAATTGTAGAAACACATAAAATTACCATACGACATACCACACGATTAGTCGCGCCATCTGCCGCATTATGTTTAAATTACTTTAATTGTCTGACACCTACGGGAATATATTAATACTTATTTTAATTCTATTTCACAAATTATGCACAGTGGCCACAAGCCACGCATTAAAGAGTAGGGAACAGAATATAATTTCGATATGAGTCAAAAGTTAAGGGGATACCACCACACTATCTTCTTTAATTTGGAGTTGTGGAAAAAACTCATCAACCCTAAGGTAAAGTAAAAAGACGAACTGTCTGGACCCGTCACCGTCACATTGACATTAAATTACCATAATATTATTATGTATATTTAATGTATGTGTATGTTTAAATAATATATTATTCTACTTTTCGTGTCGACACTGGCGTTATATTGAGGACCAGGACAGGAGGCCAATTCTCGTGGAGTTCGTATACGAAAAAACCGGTTAAGTGCGTGTCGGACCCGCGCACTGAGGGTTCCGTGCCACCCTTAACTGAATTCAGGGTCCACTTACTTTCACTTAACGAAAACATCACAATATATTGCGACGGCAAAAATAACTTTGTTTTTCATAGTGTTTGTATGAAAGACAAAGTTATATTTGCGGTTGACAAAAATGTGCAATATCTCAAAAACTACTGGTTCGATCTCCTTCAAACCAATTTTCGTTGCAAGTTTTTGTTGAGATCTACATGATATATTTTTTTCAAAATTTTCACTTTCTTAGTTCAAAAGTTAGAGGGGGGGGGACGCCCATTTTACCACTTTGGAAGCGTCTATATCTCAAACCTTACACTTTAAGAAAAAATGGTTTTAGAAACCTCAAAATCATTTTAAAAGACCTATCCATAGACCCCACACGCATAGGTTTGAGTAAAAAAAAAATTTTAGGTTTTAGTTTCATGTATGGGAGCCCCCCTTTAAATATTATTTTTTCTTACTTTTTGTATCTGAATCGAAAAGCGGTGAACAAAATACACCTACCTACCAAGTTTCAGCTATGTGATGCTTATAGTTTCAGAATAAAGTGGCTGTGACATACGGACGGACAGACAGACAGACAGACAGACAGACAGACAGACAGACAGACAGACAGACAGACAGACAGACAGACAGACTTGACGAAACTATAAGGGTTCCGTTTTTTGCCATTCGGCTACGGAACCCTAAAAAGTTCACCGATCGAATTTTCTTTTTCAAATAAAATACAGTTGATTTCTTTTGTGCGGTAGTTTTTTTACGTGGATATATTACTTGGTTTTTTCGGTAAAACAGTGATACTCGTAATCGAATTTCCACACGAAACGAAGTTCGATCATGCGAGAATCGGCCTCCAGTACTCGGCGACTGACAGAGCGTTGTCTGTATATACATATATTTATTTGTTATGTTATATTTGTATATGTATAAGTAATAAGGACTATGAAGTTTATCGTTGCATTGTAGTCATATTTATCGCTTTACTCTTCTCTTTTCTTGCCTCTAAAACTATATTTGCACCGCCTGTATTTTCTTTGATCAGACCTATGGTTGACTGGTAGAGAATGCTTTTGGCATTAAGTCCGCCATATGTACATTATGTGTGCATGAAGTTTGAAATAAAAAAATAAATAAAGTAAAGCCAGCCAAAGTAGGAAGGTAGCTACATAAAATTTGTAGCATACGTGTATATCTGAGATACGTAAATTAGCCTCAGCAATTCATATAGCTCTACTAATGTCTCTATTTTTTAATTTTGATTTTTTCATAGACATTGATGGATCTCCATAACATCGGGTTATGATAACTCTAGCAAATGTTTCAAAAGGCTCCCATTTGGTCCTCACTCTACCACTTAGAGACCACACACGCACAGACAACGTCAAGCACATGTCAAAACATGCGAATGATTTATGCGCACGGTAGGAGGCGCTGTGCGAGCTTATTCGCTGGGATTTCGTTATATGCAGGGCTGAATTTTGGGTCCGCTACCTTACATACTTGTCAGTTGTTTAAATAATAATATTACGGAAACGAAACATTTTTTAACAGTAAAGTGTCACTTTCTTCATAAGCTTATCTAAAAATAATAAAAAAATCTCCATACCAAAATAACCCTACTTATTATTTTGAAAAAAATATGTTAGTAGCAAGGATGTGACAGTGCGCGGCTTATTAATAACAAACAAACAAGAAAACATTAAAACTAAAAGACATGCTTCATTAAAAAAAAGCAACATCAAACCTACCTGTTTAAAAATAAAAGAATTTACTCGTGGCGTCATACTTGCGGTATGATATGACGCTGGCTGCGTTGCGCGTTGAGTGCGCTAGCAGAGTATGATATGAAACAGCAAGCCGTCAAGTGAAGATTGATTGCGGTGACAGTACCTCAAGGCGTTTTCAACTTTGCCGTTGGTTTACTTACATTAGGTCAGTCCTATAGACGTATGTACTTATGTCTATTAATGGTCTATTACTTGTACGGGGAAATATGAGGTTCAGCTGCCTTTTGACGGTGGGATATTAATATATCTTACGATATATTTTATATCCCGAGATATATCTTTCACCCGTTCACACTATGGGATATATATTTTCTTAGTTCTGTATGGGATTGTCCACCACCGCGGGGGCGGAGGGGCGTGCGGGAGGCGGAAAATATATCTTTCTCGAATCGCTCCAAAACATATAATAGCTCGGGATAAAAAATATTATATTTCTCAGTGAGAAGGGTTTCATTGTAAACTATGGTAAGCGGTATCGAGTATATCTCGGTATATTAATATATATTTCCACGTAAATAGGCAGCTTTAACCTTTTTTTTCTCTTTACCATTTGCTTATTATTCCAGCATCGAGATTCCAGAAAAAAAAAGTCAATTAATTGTTGTTGCTTCACATAATGATGTGGTTGGGGTTTGAACTTTAACTTATCAAAATTGGTACAATGCAATTGGCGGACTCAATCACTTAATACGAATTAGTATTCTCGCTAAGGCAAATCTTCCCACAGCTGGCTGCAGCTCTTAAAGCAGGCCTGCTTATGATGAGGCTATAATAAAAAAAAAGTTATGAAGTTGAGGTCTCCCAAAACTAAGCTGAATTTAGTAATATAACTTTCTATATTGTTCCGGGTGTTGGGCAGGTTGTTGTTTACCAACCGTTGTTTACCAACGTTGTTGGTAAACAACGGTTGTTGTTGCTGATTTCCATAACATAAGTGCATAAGCTATAATATGTTTTTTGGTACGTATTTGCTATTTAATTTGAGATCAGACCAAGTATGTAGTTGGTGTAAGTACAATATTTATTTATTCATTCATAATCATTATCAGCCACAGGACGCCTCGTAATACACACCAACATAGGTATCCCCTATGGTTGGTAAAAGGGCTGCATCTAGTGTGATCCTGCGATCTCTACAATTTTTATTTATTTATTTATTTTATTATTTATTGCACAGACAAAAGAAAGTACAAATGGCTGACTTATTGCTAAAAGCATTCTCTACCAGTCAACCATTGGGTGAGGCAGAAACAATTGAGGCGGCATAAAATACAATCTGTCTATTTTTTCCTAGCTCTTTTGATCAAAGGTATTTAGAACCTTTCAGTACCTATATACTTGGAGGACGACGTTTGTATGTAATGGAGTTGAAAGAAAATTTGTAACTGAAAAAACTATCATTTTAATCGTTTACTACAAAAGCGACCATGTTGTCTTACTTATTTTAATAAGACAGTGCCAATATCTCTCGCGCATAACCACCTTAAGAGCCAAATTCTTTTGCAACTTTCGTCTAATTTTGTTTGATGTGACTCCTTTATTTGTGACGCGTGTGCAAGCGTTTTTCGTTGAAAATTGATTAGGCGACCGATAACCCGACCGTACATTGTTGCAAGTAGGAATACTTACTCAGTTGCTTGTCTTTTACATGGATGTCAAGATAATAATAACTTACAACGATGTTTGCTTTACAGCTACAATGTAATGTTATCGTCTAAATAAATAACTGATAATATTCCATGTTTTATTTTATATACCTGCCTGCCTCTACATAAGGTACTGCGTCCATAATCTATGTACGTGCTGGGTAGTCTTAGTTTTTGCTTACATTATGCACTACTTAGTGTAAGTTTCGTCAACGTGTTCTGTATTGAAAATGTGCTTATACAGGGTGTTATTGCAAGGGGGTGCCAAATTTTTGGAGGTGAAAGGGACTATCAATATGAACAACTTTCACTATGGGACGTAAACATATCTCTATTCCGGACACAATAGAAGAAACGTTCATTTATTTTTTTATATTTTTCAACAACAACACCATCACCCCCTTGAATTTGGCTCGTACTTTTTACACCCTGTATAGGTAATATAGGTTTCGAAGTAAGGAATTTTCTTCCTTGTGTTATGAATACCAGACAACATTTTTGACGGGGGCGTCATAACTTAAGTTCAAATGTTCGTGCTCATCACATAAACATTTGCTCATTGCGGTTCGAACCCGCGACCGCCGGCGTAATAGTCAGGAACGCTAACCACTACACCGAAGGCGTCGTCGTATTTAGAGGGTCGTCCCCAAATGAAATGGGAAGGGGCACGGAGAAAGAAGACATATTAAAACCATTCAAAAGTTAGGCTTTGCGTAAAATTTTACCTAAGCTTTATTCCATGGAATGGGTTCGCTCTTGTTTTCAGACTATAGACCTGACGCGGCAAGACACCTAGACAGAGACGACACGATCGAGTGAGCCTACCCAGAAGAATCCTGTCCTCTCTGACTTTGAAGATTTCAGGGTTATATAATCCATTGGATGATGCGGGGAGACAGTTCCACATTTTGTATTATTTTAAAATGTATTGTTTGAATCGCTATTCGTTTCAAGGTCGCGCCCATCACTGACAAACTAACCGAATCTCGCCTCCGATGATATAGGCATGTAAAAGGAAGAGACAAGAAACATGTCGTTGAAATCGCTCTAAACCTGCCTGAACAAAAGAAAGGCAGAGGCCGCCCACCTCTGACCTGGTGGTCTAAGATTGAGAGAGACCTCGAGGAAGCTCAAATGCCTGAGACAACCCAGGATAGAATATCCTGGCGCAGATGTGTGAGGAGACCCGACCTCAGATGATGGGAATTGGAAAGGAAGAAGAAGAAGAAGAAGTTTGAATCGCTATTCGTGGCTAAAAAGAGCAATAAAGCAAAGTGAATAGCTTGTCAAGTTTGCAACCGATGCTGGAATAACGTCGCATTTTGAGGTCTTCTTTATGTCTTATGGTCATCGCAATTACAAGTGTCGCGAACCATGTCTCTATTTTTTAATTACTCATGTCAGTATTCCAAGTGATTACCTAAGCAATTAAAAGTCAAAGATATTTACGCTTAATATAGACGCGAGTAGTAACAAAATTAAGTTATCACTTCAACTAATTTCCATGCGATAATCGAAAATTGCTTAAAGAAAATCACGCGCTTTCTTGTCGCGAGTGTGTCAAAGGTCCCATGGTCAATTTAAATCATTCGTGTCGAGACGAGCGCTAGATTTCTACAGATTTTCGCTCGTTGATGCAAACGTTGCATAATGTTAAATGCGAAATAAATGAAAACTGGACAGCATTTGCGTTAGTTGAGCTCCCAAACTACAACACTTGGTGTCATGATGAAGTCCCTAACCCCTTATGGTAGAGACATTATTTTCTTTGTACTCCTCTAAAATGTATTGGTATTTTTCTTAATTTGTTAGTGAAGTTGTCTTTAATGTTGAAAACATAGGTATCCGAGAGTATCTGATAAGACGGTATTCTAAGTAAAATATAAAAATAGCGCAAATTCTGCATAGTTTTGATTATTTTTAAAAAACTTTTCTGATAAATGAATATATGTCTCATATTGTAGTATTTCTTGGTTTTTACTTTCTTGAAGCAGTAAAAATTGTAATCATTTTTTGTTATTCAGAAATGAACACAAATAATTCTATTCATAATAATATTTAGGAACACACCTTTCCTTGTCTGACATAGTTGGTTAATGCAAGTGACATTTATAGCATTGAAGAGCGGTGATGACACCACAGAATATATAATAGTACTACATGACACCCAAGGTCTTTTATCACGCCGAGAAACAATCACTGTCAAAGATGATAACAATTAGTCAAAGAAAGACAATCGACCATTCAGATATAATTGCTGGATACCTGATTGCTTGGTGTCACGGAGAGCTAATGTAGTATCATAATATTAGTTAGGTATACGTAGAGAACTGTTTTAGTGTGGATATTTAGAAACTTCAATTATATCATAAGTAGTTCCTAAATAGGTGGCTCAATTTTAAGACTTAAGTAATTTACAATAAATTTACTGGAGATTTATAAGTGTTTCAAAGGTTTTATTGCTTGTCGAGAAAAATCCCGCCTTCCTTTTTTTCATGTTTCTTCTGCGAATGTCACTCTATTTTATGAAGTTAATAGATCAACAGAAGTAAGATTGTTACTGTTATTTTTGGAATTCATTTTCTTCAAAAGCCTGTATAATCCCACTGCTGGGCAAAGGCCTTACCTCAACTATGAAGTAGTTTGAGCCATACTCTAATACCACGCGGGCTCAGTGCGGGTTGGTGGAGGGGTTTTTACTTTTTATTGCTGCTGGTTTTGGTTTATAATTAGGAAAGGAAAGGAAAGGATCATAATCATAACTAAAACAATTTAATTTACGAAAATGATTAAGAACCCCTTTGAAAATTGTTTATGGATTGGACATTATTACACTAGGTAAAGCAAGGGAAGGTCACATTTACATAAATGCGTAATTAAAATGCCTGCTAGTCGGGTTAACAGTGTGATAATAAATCTAACGTGAATTCCAAGAAATTCTATTCTTGAAAGTAATTTCGCTCGCGAGCTTCCAAGGAATGTTGGCTCGGCCGAACACTGTTTTTGAAATTCGAACATGGTTTCAAACATGGAACACGACGCGTGCTTTCCACCGCCCCGGGCCGCCACTCGTCCGTCACGGAGACATTTCCCGCTGCCTTCGAGTTTCCCGCGCTCCTTCGATACGTCACCCCGCGCGCTGGGTGGCTCCCGCCAAAAGCCCGCCAATCAACACATACGCCATGTTGTTAAATGGGCGGGGCCAACGCACCACGATACAGCTATCTTACTCCAATATCCAGTTTTCCCGCTCGCACAAGGCGCGCTCTCATTGGCGGGAACGCAATTAAGCGCGGGAATTCGAATTCTATTTTTGAAGTAAATGTTTTTTCAGCACTTGTTTATGGCTCGCGAGCGGCTTACGGCACCGGCTCTAGTGACACCTGTCGATCGTGAGTCGTCACCTCTTTTTGGGTGTATTCGATTTGGTAGCTTTATAACATGGCGGCGATATGGGGCACATAACGTAAATCTTTGGAAGATTTATGTGTGTGAATTAACACGTTTTGATGCGAATGTTTGATAGATTTATCGGTGTATAAGTCTGGCTGCGGTGCCGCGGTGGGCGGCCTGATCGGATCTAACCATTTGGCGATGAAAACTTAATCGTCAGTTAGGGATAATGGTGTCAATTCCGTTAACGCTTAAGGATGGACATAGCATTAGAGTGTAATTGGAAATGATTCTGAGAAATGGTATACCACTTTAGAGAACGGTCTACGATCATTAAATTGTTTTTATTAAAGTCTAATGGCGGAAGTTCTGTTAAATTCCTAAACAAACACCCTCAAGCATTCTAAATCGTAGACAAAAAATAGACATCCGATAAAAATGCAAATTGCAATTTTGCAACTTAGTAGCCACGCTTATTGCAAGGAATGTAAAGGTGCAGATAATATCTATTTACGGGCGGCATTTGATTCCGTTTGAATTTCATTAAAATAAATTATTGAGCACTTAAGTAGTTTTAACTGTAAGCACTGGCAGCTAAGCACTTTTTTCTTTTTTGCGTTATTTTCTTGTTATCATGCCAGTGTCTTGAATGTGACGACTGATGAGGATCGGACCACACAGGGACTTCCTTGACAGAGAAATTAGGGAGATGTTCGTGACTTTTGAATTTTGAAATAAGAACGCACACTCAATCGCTGCTGAATTTTGTACGAGTATGAAGACGAAAGAAAATACAAAGTTGCTAAGAAGAATGTCGTTCTAATTTTTGTGCGTATAGTATAGATTGTAAAGTGTGGAGGTAATCACTGGCCATCGTAATCGTGATAAGAAATAAAGATATTCTTGGTCCCTGAAATGAAATTGAAATTATTCAACAACAATTATCTCTAGTTAGAGTCACAAATAATTATACTAAAGTTGATATTCGACCTTACACAACGTCCTATTTAAATGCATAAGAAGGTAAGTTGTACCTAGTTGTTATTTCTTTAAAAACTCATTTATTTATTTATGCTTCATTAGACAACCAAAATTTGTACAAAAGATAGACTTAACGCCATAAGGCATTCTGTGAACCATACCTTTGGGCTAAGAAGAAATGATTGTGGGCGGTGCGACAAAGAAATAAAATTGATTATTATTATAGAGGGTTGTTTCATTGAAAACTTTTCCCTTTGAAAATAAATGTAAGTAGTTCTGTACCAGTGAGTTGTTACTACTACGTATTTAGAGAGAGAGATTGTGACGTTGTCCTTAAAATTTAAATTTCGCATTATGAATCTGTACTATGAGTTGATGACTGTGTCGTCAATTCATGGAGCACAAAATTTGTTGATTGTTGATTTCGTGGTGTCAGTTCCATACGCTAGTAATAGGTAGTTCAATGTACTGTAGTCGCACAATACAGGATTAACTCAACCTGTAATCATTGCCTAAAAATCCTAAAATCAGTGTCATGTTGCGTGTCGGGTATAGGTACTCACCTAATGTTGTACACATAGTGTTAGTTGGTAATAGCCGATAACGTATCGACTGGCATGGACGCATCGGCAAATATGCTGTCAGAGAGAAACAGGGTGTTTTGAATTTAGAAATTGGCGGTTTGGTGGATAAAGCAATAAGATTTGTTACTTGATTGCTGAAATATTGAACTCATTAAGTTTCAATCACTGGGATAGATTAGAATAGATTTTTGTTTGCCACGCAATTCGCAGAATACAATTTTTATACTAGAACTGAAATTACCAAAAAAAGAGAAAGATTCGTAAGGACGTATAAAACGTGTAGTAATTAAGATACTAAATGAAAATGAATGATTTGTAGAATGTATTTGTAAATTGTTACTGACATTTTGTGTGGTGCAATAAAGAGTTAATTATCAAAAATAATTATGCGATTTATTTTATTTTACATGGTTATTTCAACTCTCGTGTTGGCTAACCTATTAGAAATTACAAGTAATGGTATCTGGAATTTGAATTTAAGATTTCGCCTACCGTGTCCATAGTCCATCAAAGATGGCCATATCCATTTTTCACAGCCGAATATAAAATAAGTAAATTACACGATCTTACTTACTCTAGCCTCTCTTGTTTATTGCCAAACCTATTTTTTCCAATTTTAAATATTTTATGGAGCAGCGAACAGTTTAATTTCCTTTAATACCTGAGATGACATATTTAGCGGTAGCTTTTTCATTCATCTAAGCGGCAAAGGCATAAACACTGCGAAGTTACGGAGCGATTTAATAAAGTGTCGAAATGGCCAATTTATTGTAAAACTGGAGGTTATTATGTAAGGAAGGGATTGCAATGTATTGCCATCGTTTAGTGGAATAAAGTGAGCACTTGCTAGTTAATTCGTGGTTACACGTTAAAAATTTCCGGGCAGTATGGCTTGTGATTTACTTTGGTTAACGTTAGATTATTGAATGAAAATCAGTTGAAATCTACAGGACAGTGATTTAAAAAGATATCTCAATTTTGTAACTTTTCGGCTTGATTTTCGTTTACATTTAGTTGATTTTCCAACAAATTGACGTGAGTGATTTATAAATAGAGCTCTCTATTGTTCATCAGGCTTTTTCATAAAGTAGATGCTCGTATCGGACATTTAAAAAAGGCTTTCTTTAAAAAATATGTATGGACAGATATTTGGCTACGATCCGATGATGATAAGTGATGACATAGCCTAAGTTAGAGGATCATGCGTCTGTCTAGTAACAGCCTTTCACCCTTTTGTTAAAAACGAATAAATCAAAGTGGCTCGAGATCGAGCCTCAAGAACTCTTTAGGCGACAGCCAATGCCATCATAAATTCAATAACAATTGCAATGCAATAGATATTGAGCGAGGTGCCTAATCGCACTGCTGGATTAACATTTATTTAAATTCAATTAAAATAAAACGTATCCGCGACATTTTCAAGTTATTGGCTTCTAGCGAAAGGTGCGATGGTAATTTAAGCCCAACTTAAATTGTGGGAATTAAGGATATACAAGTTAAATCTTTTTTTTTAAATTACCGGTAATTTTCTTCAAGAGTCCTGTCTGATTTTATTGTAAAAAAGTATTAAATTGGCAATCAAGGAGTACAGTGTCAGAGGATGGGTCATTATTGATCGTGAAACGACGTCATAATGTGACATTTTATGAGAAATTAAATTACACTAATTGTAGAGTCAGTCAAATCAAGTCATTTCCAAATAGCCTGTAGCCTGTTAAATACAACCGGAGGGCAAGCGTTCTAACTTTTTAATATTGCCCTATTTTATTTCCAACCTCCTAAAACAATAGAACCTATAGCACAATATTAGATATCACAAGCTGTACATTTCACTATCATTACTAGATTTAAAAAAATATCGCAGGATCACACTGGATGCAGACCGCTTGTGACCGGTCTTTGGAAAACCGTAGGAGGCCTACGCTTAGCAGTGTCCTTTGACTGTTAATGATGATGGTGACTAGATCAAACAAAACAGTAGACAATTTGATGTTTCGGTCAATGACAACTTGAGTTTCAAATAGGTATTACGTGTACAAATATATCTTTTGTTATTACCTACGTCACAGATCCTAAGTTTACTTTTTTTTCAGCATTGGTTTCAGCACACGTCTCTTGCATAGTCATTTTTAACTAAAAATTGTTCATGGTCATTTTTATAGCGAGTAGGACAACTATGCAAAACAACGGACAACCTCCGTGGTGTAGTGGCTTAGCCCGCTGGGTTTCAAGGTTTCAATGTTTTGAGGTCCCGGGTTCGATTGTTTCTGATACTTACTGTGGGATCGGAACAAATGTGTGTGATTGGTGTCCTAACTTGTTTTCTATTGAGATTATTTCAGCACTCGCATCTCATCGAATATTATAATACGGTATACCGGGTTATTTTTGAAACCGATACTAGTTTTCCGGTATCATTCTCGTGTCTAAGCCCTAATACTGATTGCGATGCAACCGAATGCAAATTAAACGCAATTTACTGCATTGGAAAAGACATTGTGCGTTCTACAGCCTATGACTATTAGTACACAATGAACTGGTTAAAAAATAGAAGAAAAATACGGGAAGATATTGTGTGCGGTTACGTTTTAAAAGTTGGCCTATAACATTTACAATTTAATTATATATATATATATATATTTATAATTTATTCATATTTTTTTAAATAATACTAATAAACTAAATACTATAAATAATCTTACATAACATTACATTATCTTCAGCATAATTTAACTAACTATGCATTATTTTGAATTACTTTGAAGTTTAAACAATGCATATTATTGACATCCATGTATTGCACTTGAGGAAATTCTTAACTTCGTGAAACATCGCGTGAAATTGACATAAAAGCAGGTCACACCGCAATTAATTCCCGTATTTTCCATCTAAGTTCTCATTTCAAAACACCTTAAGCAATGAGTTTGCATGTGGCATGCGAACTTTTTACAAGCGAAGAAGGCTATGGTCGATGCAACATTAGTGCATTGTGGACCATTAAATTATATTTGCAATGTTTGCTTTGTAGGCCATCAAAACGGTGTTGGTCACATGTTTATTGGATGACTTTATGTTCGGTTAATAGAAATAAACAACCATGACCAATGTGCGCGTAAACGGGATGTAAGTACGAGTAGTTAAGTATTACTTACCTATAAACATATCTCATGTGTAGCGGAAATTAAAAAGCAACGGTAGGCTCCAATAAAATGCACGGAAATGCGGTAGGATCGAAAAAAGAAAGAGATGAAATAAAAATAAATAATTTAAAGTAGGTACATATGCTTAGTAAATGATCAATGTAAGAGAAACACTTTGTTGGAAAGAGATTTTGTTAAGCCAGGTTATTGTGTTTAAATTCTTACTCTCACATTTGCAGGCGATATTACGGACAGAAACGATAAGCTTCAGAATAAATTCGATCCAATTCAAAATTCATGAGTTTAATTAAAAGTTTGTGTGTTTAGTCATATTCAAAACCAAAATAAGCTCACTAAATTGTCAACGTAATCGTTTATCACACGTCGTTTATCTCGTTTACAATTTTCATCCGTCGCGAGTTGACGCGTCGCCCGCGCGGTTTTCCTAGCGCTCCCGTTTCGCGCCAAATGTCACGACAACTTGACAGATCGCCCCGCCAAAAGTTTGATGGCCGCCATTTCCTTGCCACACAAACTATGACCATTCAACCATTCCGTTCTAACATTAAATCATAGCGTTTACATCTTATTAAGGCCGCATTTAGCGAAATGCAACGCAATTTGCGAACGGCGGACTTTTCGCAACGTCGCTAATTCCAGGGCGCGCTCACGCTGCGACGTCTGATTGACAGGTGAAAGGGCGCGAAATTAGCCGGCCCCGTTCGGGACCATCGACTCGAGAGTTGCGCCTGCGCTCCCATTGTGTTCCTTCATTAATGTCCCTTTTTAAAATAAACACCGGACGTAAATGGCACACGCTGTTTTCCATGTCCGAGGATTCGGTGCGCAATCGAGTTTTAGGGCTAAAATGTTGAGTTAGCATCATAAACTCCATTAGGCGACGTTCGTAACATATGTTGCAGAGTGGTCATAGATAAGATAGAGCCGTATGTCATAATTTTGAGCGCTACCGTTTGGCATCCGCTAACAAAGCGAGGATGTGGGGATTACGGCGCAAACATTGAGTGTGTGTTGTTATTAAAACTGTGAGTTTGTTATGATAAAGACGTAAAACTGTGAGACAACGGCAAACGAGATTTGAGATAGTGGGAGGCTTAGCGCGCGTCGCCGGAGACATTATCTGCGCGCGCAGACGAAATTGTTAAATTCAAATGCGGCCCGAATACCGACGTTTTATTACTTAAGGCTCAATTTAGGGTATAGCTCAGGCTTTCGGATTGATGCTATCGGTTTGAGCGGCCAATTAGGCATTATCGGAAAATTCCGAAACAGGGCAGAATGGTTAATGCGCAGATTAAAAGGAATTAGGTGCGCGTGAGTTCAAACGGAGCGGAGATATGCGTGCTTGGAGTGCCTATCCCAAGGTAATCGAGGAGGCCTTAATTAAGTCCTGTAAGACGGCCTTTACAACTGCCTACCTTTGAGGACAGATATTTTAAAAGTTTTCTGTGTACAAATTTCTTAAATAGCAAGCAAATGTTAACTTAGGCACTGTTATCCATAGGCGAAGTTTTATGCAGAGGAATGCGCTATGTTGAATCATCGGGATTAAAGTATGTAGTCTCCACAATGAAGATAGAAACTGCCCATCACAAATGTTCTATATTTTTGTTAAATTATTTTATGAATCTCAATTACATACCAACAAGCAATTAAAATAAAATTAAAAACGTTCTGCAATTACGCTCGTCAAACGAATACATCCAAACTAATGCTGCGCAATCCGACAAAAGTACTCAGTCCGAAGCCGTTAAAAATATTAAAATCTTCAGAACAATCAGCCATAAGAGATCGTTGAATTTTACTGCGCATTGTTGCAAATGAAGACGCGTGCGCAAGTTAATACTCAGATATTAACTGCTTTGAAATATTCATGAAACGTTTCACTTGATGCGAAAACTATTGTTGCTGTTCGAAAGACAAATATTGCGCGGAGAAAAGTGGGAATTAGAGAAAGCGGTACGAGCTATAGCTTGGAAAATGTGTGGGTTTGTCCAGTATCTAATATCTATCAATATCTAATCTAGTCTTAGTTAAGAAGATCGACGTGATTAAAAAAGCCGTAACCCGACCAACTTCGATTCCTTATAGAGGTCAGTTCATAGTTTTTACATGGCAAGAATAATTAAAATGTGAAAAAGTGGAATTCAACTTTGTTAGATATTAATTTATCAAAGACATCCATAATTTCATTAATACAATTCAGGTACATGGTGTTTTATTACGATAAACTTCAAACATAGTATCAACAAACCACCTGCCTATCTATTTCATATAAATAAATGTTCATCCTTAGACGTGATTTTGACTTCGTAAATAATCTTCTCAGTTCCTAATTCATATACCAATTCATTGGGGATCCTCAAGTTGGACAGCTAGATTATCAATTCGTGCTACTATTGACACACAAAAAGGTGTGAAGTGACAAAATAAACGAATAGAAAAGATTGACTATCGCTCGTTATGCTAATCAACCCTTCTGTCAAGTCAAACATATCGTTCGGATTCCAAATTCTAACTTGACAGCCGCACGGTAGCCCTGAGCAAAAAATCTTTCAGAATTTGATTCCTGGCCGTAAAAATAAATGATTGTATATGGTATTTGTTTGAATAAGGAACAGAAGGCCGTTAGTGACGTTCGATTAGTGTTCGACGTCTGAAAGAGCAATTCGAATATTAATTTAAGGCGTCGTATTTTCGCCAATATGGCGGGAGTTAGGACGTGCGCGAGGTACGTTAATTAGTGGACATTGTTATGTTGTTATTGTTGTTTTTCTGTGCGGGATTGGTTTTTTGTCTGGGGCTCCAATGTGCGGGTAATGAATGTCTGTATTTAGAAAGTTTCGCAAACGGCTGGAGTGATGTTTCCTTTGAGGAGCGTTGTGGAACGGCTCGTCGGCTTTCCAATTCGAGGGAAGTGTGTTACACGAAATTCACACATGAACTGTCTCACTCATTAGTGTGTTCTAGGAAGCAAAGAACGGCTAGTCTGTGAAGTATGGTAAGAAAAATACATCTAACTATGTTAATGTAGCTATATGTATAAGAAGATAGGTATAGAAACAAAGTGATTCATGAACACAGTGTTAGTAACTACTTAGTATAAGCAATATAAACAAAGTTTCTGTACTAATATGCCGACTATTTAGAGATTTCAGAGTAAAATTTTTACATTGATTTTTCCATTAATACAAATAATATTTTATACAAAACCTCAACCATTTATTTACAATTTTAACCTAAAATTCTTTCCCACACGTAAACAGTTAGGCTCAAAATACCTTCCCGATTGCAGCCACTTGCGCGGACGCATCGCGACCGTTACGCGCATGCGTGGGACGCGCACCTTGAGCGGTCGGTCGCACACAGGACAAAATAAGTTAGTAGCTAATTTATTTTGTAATCATTAAATTTAAGTAAAAATGTTGGTCTTTACGTACCAGTACTTTAAGGGCAGCTTGAAAATACGCGTGCAAAAAATATTATACGAGTAGGTACATGTATATGTAGGAAAGAAACTTTAAATATCAACGTAAGTATCAAGGTACATATGTGGGATAATGTTAAATGGGATGACATCTTTCCATCAAACTGAAAGACCAGCGATGATATTTTAAGAGTTAGTCTTTAGAACAAAAGCAAGGGGACTAGGCAGAATCAATAAAAATTTGAAATAAGCAGGTTTAAAACGCAACTGCTGGGTCATCATTGGCCACTGCATCTGTAACAGATGATTGTTGCAGCGCTAGTGGGTTTCTCCCTGGTTACCGCATCGCCGTTGATGGCTAAAGAGCCCTTTGGCTGCACGGCACTTCTTGCCACACCGATCGCATACATAAGTCGAGTCCGCAGGAGGTGGCAAAGCACGGCGAAGCCTCTTCTGCCTCAGGTTCTCCAGCCAGTCATCATCATGCCTCGAAACACCGACTTTGGTATCGTGGCGCCATTCAGGTCTCATTTCGGCGCGTTTTTCCCAACCATCAGACTGAATACCAAAACTCTTCTGAAAGAACTAAACAAAGAACAGATACCTAGTTCTTCGGTGGATTGGCAAAAGTTTTACATAAGGAAGTTATCATTATCAATTTTTAGAGCTAGTCTCTTACGTGGAGTTTTTTATATAAAAACTTCAAATTAGGGAAAATAGTGTGGTGGTTTCCATCTTGATTTTCACATCGTAGTTTAAGAACCAGGGGTTTCCTGCCTCTTCTTCGGCCTTCTGCCAGTACCAGTACTGAGGCCGAAGTGCGAGTCAGAGCGAGATTCACTCGATCAAACGCATCGAGCGCGTTAACGTGAATTTATATGGGAATGAAGCAGCGCCATCTAGTGGTTTACGTAGTGTACACGTTAGCCACTAGATGGCGCGCTCTCGCTCTGACTCGCACTTCGGCCTCTGATGTTGCTGCTACCCAACACCAGGGGAATGCTTATTTGATGGCGGCGTTTACTCGCCATGGCACAGGATCGTCACTGACGCCACTAGACTCCCCTCTTACATTCTGGTAATCTTTTCGTTGGTTAATCGGGGACTGCTTATTCAACATATTTGCAGCTAACCGCCATATCGGGTGGTCGTTCACTATCCGCCTCCTGGGAACCGTTTTGCCTACAGCATAGCCTTAACATATGAAAGTTAATCAAGATTAAATTAAGTAAATAGAAATATGTATGTTTATTTGCTTTTGAAGAAGGTTACATTTTTTGGTCTTATAATTAGGTTTTGGATCTCATCTTCAGCAGACAAATGTTGCATGCAAATATGTTTATGTCATAACTAATTCAATTTATATGTCAAAGTTAAGATTCAATTAATAATTCATAGAAGTTCATAATCGTTAAAATGAAAAATGTCAATATCATGAGAATTTAAGATAGATATAGATATAGATAGAATGACAGAGCGATAAATGTTTCGTCTCGGGAAATGAAAGCATTTTAAATATATTTCTTAGTTTAAGTTATTTTATAAGTTTTTTGCATACCATACCACAGCTCATCTAGGTAACCTAACAAGGCCGACATGTATGGGCCTTGCCCAGAGGGGGGCCGGCAGGAATAGCCAATACCTGACTGACTCCAGGGGTGTCACAACACATTGGATAGACAAAATCGGCTCTATCAAATCCAACATAAAGAATCAACAAACTTGGCTCTCTCTGGAGTCTTGGACAAGCGTATTTGGGCTAGAGACTAATAGCGATTTTGATCACTTTTTACAAACACAAATACTTATTTTATTTTAACATAATGCAAACGCTGAAACAATATTTTTTAACGGAGCAAACATACCTACTCGTAAGTTACTATTTTTTCTGACAATTGAAGAACTTATGCACTGAGCACTAGTGTCTGCTCTTGCTATTCATACCTAAAGATCTATTAAGTCTTTTTACGACCTGGCACTAATGAATGAAATCTTGAAATATGATGAACAATATTTTTTCGAGATGCAACTGTATTAAATATCAGTTAAATGTAAATAAACACTTATACTATTGCCATTGGCAGCCCTAAGTATGTCCTAGGAGTCTAATTTAGACGTGGTGCCAAAGAGGACGATTACTCTGAGGCGAGGTAATAAGACGATCGGCGCACGCGCAATAGAAATTACCAATTTATGCCCAAGAGTATGTAACTTCATGATTGAACAATTTATTCAAACGCCGTATTCCTCAAGCTGCGATGACCAAATGTCTTGATATTGGAATTTTATTGCGATAGGAGAATTATTTCAACTTACGTAAATGGTACGAGCGGAATCATACTATAAAATTTTGCTATTGAGGGTTCAAAAGGTGTTTTTGAGTTTGCTATCGCAATGTATTACATGGTATTGTAAGTATAAATGGAAATACTTTGCTTTGGAAACAGATTTGGTCGGTACTACTCACATCCTAGATGGATTGTTTTAAAGTATCACAGAAACTAGGATATCTGGGTTTATTGCATTATGAAAATATTTATTAACAATGTGCTTACAAAATATCGCCTTTGGAAATTCATTCCATTTTACACAGTTTATCTCTAAAAGCAGATAAGCTTTAAATATTAGCGCTAAGAGCCGGCTTAGTTGGCTCGAAACGAGTTTTACACACAATCCAAGACAGGCATCAGACTGGTGCGTCTTAGCGCTGGCATTATCAGAATGTTTGTTCAAATAAAACAACATCAATTCAAGATGGCGGTGATAACGCCGCTCTCACAAAGTTAAACACACGAACGAAACTGGGCTATGATCGATCTAGGTGTCTAAACCACTGATGCTATCACATAAAGGTACAACTATTTTATTTTATTTACTTACATCTAAATATACTGGCTGGTAACACATACTTTGATCGAAATTAAAAAAAAACTTTTTAAAAACACCCAATCAAAGGAGGTCCTCAACGTTTTTACGATCGCATAACATTAACGGCCAGTTTCAATGTTTTTATAATCTAGCAAGACAAATCGACTCGATCAACCCATGAAACGAGATACGCTTTGAATATTCTAATATAGATCCATAAAGCTACCGCCGGACCCCGAATAACATCTTCACGGACCATAGAGGTAACATAACAACGCCGAGAGTCGTAACCTCAATCAAAACGCCGATAAACTTTGACAAAAATTCCACCTTAAGCCGTCCTTTAATTATCCATATATTACAAAATCCGAGCTCGAAACTACCTGATAGCAATTATACACGCGCTCACCCACGTCAAAAGCGACATTTATGAAAAAAAGAGCAATCGGCGTCTTAAACCTTTTAACAAAACTGGCCGGCGATAATTCAAGCGAAATGTCCAAACGGAGTTTGAAAAAAATTAAATTTTGAACATAGAAAGTGTTAGCGACAATGGAATATTCAAAATCTTGTTAATAAAGAGTCTAGGGTCCGTCGCGGATGCCGTGACAATGGTTTGGAGAAAAAAAAAATGAACAGGCGAAGGATTTTTTTTCTGTGGCTCAGCGTGAGATCGTTTTGGAGGGAGTTTCGGATTTGGATCGGCGTCATGTGCGCATAGTTTTTTTTTAATTTTGTTCTCTAAGTTGGCATGGGCAGCCCACATGCGGCCAGCCCGACTTTCGCTCGTCAACGATTATTATTACTGATCCTCAGTTATTAGGAATCCCAAATGGGCGTTACATTGAGCAGCTTAACATATTTCAAGTGGCTTTTGTGAAATTTATGGCAGTCGTTTTGTTTGTTTATTTAAATTGACAAAATAAGTTGTAAAGGTGTTGCTGCGATGGGATACGGTGGTAATGTTAGTTAATGTTAATGTCTAGTCAGTCAGTAATTGTTTGAATAATGTTCGTTGTTAGAAATTTTGTTTTTGTGTAGGTACAAATAAACTCGCTTATCTCTGGCAAAGCAAGACAAGAAGATCTATTAATTTTGATGTGCCAGGTATTATTTACCTCATTATCACTGATAAGCAGAACATAAACATTGTGTTAGGGTCAAACTAGTAAAATCTTCTGGGACTTCAACTACTGTGATTGAGATTGGCAGATGGTAGAGTACTTGTACTTCAGTCGCTCAGAGAATTCTATATCGAAGTTTTCAATATTGACACAAAATATATGGAAGAATGTCAAACTCTCAGACTTTGCAACTTTTTCTATATACTTTCTACATACTTTCTATCAAAAAAGTATTCTCTAAGCGGCTAAACTATAGTTAGATTACAAAAATCTACTGTTTACCTTATGTATACACAATAACCACAATTTTTTTTACGCGGGAGCTAGTTTTTTGAATGTTTCCTAACTCTAATGGTCCAATCTGTGTGTTGTGTGGTAGATGTTGTGTGTGTGTTTGACACTATCTAAAACAACGAACGTGTTGGACTAATTCCCTTTTACTTTTGTAGTAGGTAAACAAAAATTTGATGATGCTATTGAATATAACAGTCTTCGCTCTAACCGGGAATCGAACCCGATAATGATCGCTGCGTGTGCGCATGACGGTGATCGATGATCTGACCTCTGCCCGTGGGAGTCCCGGGCCAGGCATGAAACTTTGGGCTTCCGTGGATAACCGTCAAAAAACTCAGTTTTAAAACTGAGGATCTAAACATAAATCCAAATTTAAATTCAAAATCTTTATTTCAATTAAGGTCATGAAAAGACACTTATGAACGTCAAATATAATAAAAAATAAATGTGCCCTGAAAGGGCCGAAACATGTCTCCTTATCTTATGGGCCCTACCAGCGCTTCGAGACAGAAGTTAAGACAATTAGGCAAGTGCTGAGAAGAAACGCCGGAATATAGGAACTATTTATTGGTCAGTCAGTTATTTTTTTTCAAAGATGCAATTATACCTATTTAGAAATAATATCTTACTTAAGAACAGTCCCTTATACTTAAACCTAGTATAAAGCAAAATCTCATCAAAAAAATCCTTTCACAACTTTATTGATTTTCCAGATAGGCTGGAAAAGATCGCTCTTAGTAAATACACCACAAGTATGTTTCTTCGCATTAAAAAAAATATTTCATTTATCAATAAAGAATATCTATCTCCTTCCTATTTAATCCTGAATAAAGGTAATTTATAAAGAATATTTTTTTCTTTTAACCATGGTTTTAAAAGAATTTTCTTTTAAGGACATTTCTACAGAAGGGTACTTTTTTTCTCAATTCGGTGGTTGATTTGTAATTTGCTTTTTTAAGTAATTTTTATAATATAAAATTAAGTTTACCCCACCCTGAATCTAAAAATAACTATTTGCCTTAATTTGGTTGAGTGGTTAATGAGAAAAGTTAAGCACCGAATTGAGAAAGCACAGAATTGAGAAAATGAATTGAGAATTGATGTAACCTTATAAAAAATAATGTATTAGAATGACCAAAATAATCAATACCTAAAGCGTTTTGTTAAATAACTGCTGGTCTATCGGTAATGGTTTATTTCAGGGTTTTGTGCCTTTCTTTATTGATTGTTTGAAATATAAACAAAAAATCTAATCAACATTTTATTTATGTTTGGTTACAAACACTGGTTGAAGACTTTTATCTTCCTACGACACTAGAGTAATTGAGACGAGAAGATACTTTTGCACAATTTCCTGAACGCTGCCTAGCTAAGTTGGAATCGTTCATTGACCTCTTTCTCAAAGTTTAACCTACCTAATTGGATTACTATTCAAAGGTAGACTCATACTCGTCAACAACTTTAAGAATTTAGGTCCCAACAGATACTGGAGTATGTACACTATGGGAGCTCGACATGATTTTCGTCTTTTTCATCCATTTCTTCGAGCATAGTGCCAAGATTGTTCAGCGTCTTTGCCACAACAACTATATCATTGGCATACCGGAGGTGTGTGATGACATATGGATCCGAAACATGGTATCTTACTATGGGCCTTATAAAGAAGCTCAAAATCACATAACGAGTGATGGAGAGGGCTATGCTCAGTGTTTCTCTATGAGAACTAATCAGAAATGAGGAGATACATAGATAAACTACGGTAAAGGACGTAGCCCTTAAAATTAGTAAGCTTCAGTAGCAATGAAAAGGGCACATAGCGCGAAGAACTGATGGCCGTTGAGGCAGAAAAGTTCTAGATTGGAGAACCAAAGACGCAGTGTAGGACGTCCACAGACAAGATGGACAGACTACCTTGTAAAGATTGCAAGATTAAACTTGATGCAGAACGCTAGTGATCGGTCGCCGTGGAAAGCCGTGGGGTTGGCCTATGTTCAGTAGTGGACGTCTTTTTCATAATGATGATGATGATGTGTCTTTTTTGATAGAACTTAGGATAGGTCTCTGTTTAAGTGTATTTGTAGTGCTCTATTTATTGCCATTAATACATAAAACCGTCAATTCATTTATTTTGCCTATCTGAATTTTTTTAAAGTGGAAGGAATGAGGGGATGAAATGAGGGGATGAAGAAGACCTAGGAGAAGTTATTTTGACCAAGTAAGGAAAAAAGTAACTGTCATGTCATACCAGGATGACAAGAAAAAGGCAAAAAAACGAAAATAATGGCAATTGCTCCACCGACAAGAGCCAAGCTCTTAAGTTTAAAAAGAAGTAGTTTTGTGCCTACACTTTTTCAATCTGTTTATTAGATTGTGAGAGAGAGAGTTTTACTAAAATTTGCCTAAATCTTAGAAAAAATAAGACAGTACCATACACAATATGAATTATTATTTGAATCTTAACTTTGACATATAAATTGAATTAGTTACGACATAAACATATTTGCATGCAACATTTGTCTGCTGAAGATGAGAACCAAAAACCTAATTATAAGACCATAAAATGTAACCTTCTTCAAAAGCAAATAAAGATATTTCTATTTCTATTCAATCTCCAGCAGAATCGTTTTATGAAATAAATGAATAATTCCTATTAGCAAAATTCATAATATCACAGTAAAATCTCAATTCGGTGCCCATTTTCCAGCGGAATTGAGATCCACGGAATTGATAAAATATCACAATATATAAAATTACTCAAAAATATTATGAGTAACAGTAATTTTAACTAAATGTGACGGCAAAATGCAGTTAAACACTTAATAACTTTAGCACAAATCTCCAAAAATACTTCAGAAACATAATTTAAGTGGCACACCGATTTGAGAAATTACCCTAAACCAAAAACACCGAATGATTTCAAACCTCTGAAAATTGCTCCTGAACGCAACAAGTCCCCCGTCTATAGTGCTCGGCCGCTCGGGCGCAACGGTTAGATGGCGGGAATCCAAAGTAACCGTTTCTAATAAGCGTAGATAGTGCTATAGGTAAATAAAAGTAAATTTCACCGAATTGAGGTACACCCCTCGGACAATATTTTAATGTGTCACTGTATCAAAACTAAAGGATTCAGAATCAATATAAACACTGTTATGGCTTCATTATTTATCCCTTGTTACAGGAATGTAGAAATAATAATGAGTAAGTCATTATTTTAAAAGTTATGAAACAAAAACAAGTAAATTCTGGGAATCGGACACTCCATTTTAGGCCAAATTCTGCCCGTTTTTGAACTTCCAGATTTTTTTAAAGCCATATGTACAACCTGGTGGTCTTCTTGATATGCTCTCCATCAGGCCAAGAGTTGTATAAATACGTATGATTTTTTTGAGACTCAATATTCAATTTTAAAGGTATTTTTTTTGCTCCAGTAGGTCAATCAGTCGTTTCTGTAGAAATGCCCTTAAACGATCCGAAACCATCAGAGAAAAGCGATACAACAAAGTTTTTAAGTACAACTTTAAACCATAATTTACACATAGCGTACTTTGTATTAAGCAGTAGTGATACCACAGGAAATATAGAATATCATGTGCAGTGTTTTGATCCACGATAAACTATAGCAATGAATAATTTTATAAATGCTAACGATTACACTATGCTAATTTGTTACGTATTTATCTGATGATCGAAGGCCTGATAGCTTTGGGAGAAAGCTACTTATATGTGTATAAAAAATACCGGTAGCTACTACATGCTACCGGTATTGTTGGGTAATCATAAATGAAATGCAATCTCATATGAAAAGTTGAAAAACTAAGTACCTAATTATAATAATAATAATAATCCTCGGCTAATGTCACACTACATTTAGATGAATGTTGTCAAACGGACCTCTGCGTGTTGGCTTCGGCCCCATGTACGCCTTCCAAAGGTCCGGGACCCTGTGGTCCCGAGATAGGAAAATGACCAACATAATATTAATAGTAAATAAATATTTTATTGCAGAAAGAAATGTCACACCAAAAACATTAAAACAGACAGATATAATCGTCAGATGTAACTATTAAAAGTTACATTTACAATTCAGTGTCGACCCTGTGCTAGTTATTTATTTATTTATTTATTTATTTATTTATTCTTAGGAAGATTTACAGTTTTAATAATCACTATATCCTAATAACTTTAAGCTTAACATCAATACTAATAATAAATCTCCACATATGAGTAGTCAGATATCAAGATACGGTCCGATTGGGGCAACTACAATCCGATGGAAAGAATAAAAATATCTCACAATACAAAAAAATACAAAATACAAAAGAATTATATCTTAGGAACAATGGTGTTAGTCCAATTTATCTAATTTATCACGAAGTTTGAGAATCTCAAAATATGATTTGTCATGAATCGCTTAATAGAAGCAGTGCTTGTAAAGAACAGGTCAATGTCGATAGATAATTTAGAAAAACTTCTTCAACTACGGATCAGAAATGCGTTCTGCCTGTAATTTGCATGGACTAAGGGTACATGTAGTATTGGGCGTGATCGGTACCTTAGCATATTGGTGTTTAGTGATATTTTCGATAGCAGTTCAGGGCTATCTATGACACCGGTGGCAATCTTTGCCAAGAAACAAATGTCACTTATGTTGCTATGACGAGTAAACGCCGCCATTAAATAAGCACTCCTCTCCTCTGGTGTTGGATAGCAGCAACATCAGTACTGGCAGAAGTAGTTATCACTGATAAAGCAGACTGGTTAAAAGTCTTTCTCTATCTTCAGCCAGAACTAGGCGAAGAAAGAGAGAGAAATGAGAAATGAAATAGAGGTATGGAAATGGGGAGTGAGAGAAATGCCTAGTTCTTAAGCTGCTATGTGGAAGAGGGAAACCACCACACTATATTTCCTAATTTGGAGGTTTTATTAAAAAAAAACTCCACCGACAAGAGCTAGCTTATAAATTTGATCATAATTTAATCAAGTGTAACTATACATAAAGCAGATTCTTATTACATCAGTGAGAATGATGACTCTGTAACCATAATCTCGAATGATGACAATTAATAAAAAAACAAATGAAAAGTTGGGAAATTTTGTATTGCATTCAGATTTTATTTAAAAAAATATATATATCAAAGAATTGATTTACATCTAACTCAAGCCAACCGATTAAAAGAGTAATTAAGATAATATGTTTTGGAAAACAAGTTATTTCGCCACTAGATGGAATTGTCAGCCTAACATTTTGATGAAAACTATGTAGGTATTAGACTTTTTTTTTGCACCAAAACATTATTGTGGTCTTAAAATTAAAAACTTTTTAAAGCCAACATATCTGTAGGAAAGCCGTCGGTCATACCATCGCCTATAAAAGAACTATTGGCTTGTATTGCTGTCGTAAAAAGGATTAAAAACAGTTATTTTCGTTCTTTATTACTTAATCCTTTCAAATCTTATTAAAACGCATTGTTTGACGGATTTAAACCCTTTTGATTGTTTAACAGTTAAGTACTTAACTTTCCTTCTTTACATTAATATAATCTTTCGTATTCCTTAAGTTTACCACATCTAGTACTAAGGAAGCGTTTCACCATCGGTTAATGAGCACTAGCCAACAAATACTTAATTCAATATATAATATCATTTCGTATCAAGTATCAACGCATAATTCAATATAGATCGTCATTTCGTATAAGGCAGATGCACAGTGCAGAGGTGGAGTCATTATGCGATCTACATTGTGCTATATATAATTCAAGAAATAGGTACTAATCTCTTCGGACGAAGCACTTCGTATAATTATGATTGAACTTCACGTACAGGTAAGTTCGTTTAGTCATTAATTAGTGCCGTGACAAATTGGTATTTTCGTAAAGTTTTTACCATTTCACTTTTGGTGGAAATGGTGAAGGAAATATATTTAACAAAGGATACGAATTTGTGGTTTCAATTTGAACCATAAATACGACGAATTCGCATTATTGTTTCACCAACAAAAAACATGCTTTTAAGGGTTCCGTAGTCGAATGGCAAAAAACGGTACTCTTATAGTTTCGTCAAGTCTGTCTGTCTGTCAGCTACTTTATTACTTTAAATAAACTATAAATCTATTATATATACTATTTATATCTTTATATAAACTACCACTAGCCACTTTATTAAAAACTGTAAGCATCACACAGATGAAATTTGGTAGGTAGGTGTATCTTGTTCACCGCTTTCCGATTCAGATACAAAAAGTTAAAAAATATATATTTAAGGGCTCCCATACATGAAACTAAAACCTAAAATGCAGATGCAAACCTATACAGGCAGAAGCAGATAGTGTTTACCAGCTCATCAGAACTAATTAAGACATTCTGAAACAGACCTCATGTATTCTATCACGTTATTTATTATCTTTAATACCTATTTGTTACAAGTGTATCAACATTCGATCACGTTCTTTCAAGGATTACATTCCTCGTATCATATAAAAACAATAACAAATACCCTAGTTCCGAGATTGTAGATCAAAGCCGACAAAGTCGACAGCACTTGACAGCTGACATGACAGTCGTGACAGCCGGATCACACTGACAAATGACGTCACGCCGCAAACCACTGACGTCACTGCTCTAAAAGAGTTGTCAACCGATTCTGTAGAGCTGAAGATGTTAAAATGTTGTATTCTAAAGTGTTTTGTTAAAAATGTTCTTCATTTATTTATATTTTATTGCGCAACCAAAATTTGCACAAACGCCATAAAATATGGCGTTGTCTACCAAGTTATTAGTTAGTGTATAATATATAAGTTTTTTTATGTTGTGTTTAATTATTATTTAACTAACAAAAGCAAAACTTAACTAATATAACTTAATGAATCAAATTATTTTATTTCATTTCCTTTATGAACTAAATACAGTACATCATTAACGCCAGTCAATAAGCTTTCAAAAGTTTGGAGTATATGTATCTATGTACGTGCATATGTGTATGTAAATGTATGAGTATTGCTTCCAAATTTGACGTTCTATAAAAATACATTTCCTTACTATTAGTAGGCACCATATGGATTGTTAAAGATTTTTGTTTGATTGGCCATTATTGCTTTTGTATGTTAGTTACTAAAAGACTCTTCATCATCTTACTTATTGTCAAACTTTCCATAACAATTAAGTATGAGTGTCGTATCAAACAATTTCAAGACGCTCTTGAGCGTTAAGTTCCGTAACAATTCGTTATATGACTGGCCGAACATAAAATAAAGACCATCAAAAAAGAACCGCGCAGACAAGCAAAGCCTCTTAAATTAAAAAAAAAGAACATAGTGCGGTCCAAGTGTTGTGTTTCACAATCAAATTCGCCACGTCATCCTAATCAATCACCATTTAAAATATCGAAAATTATTGTATTAATTCCTCATGCATTATTTGACTAAGCCTCTAACAATGGCTAGGATGAGTGCCCTGGAAAGCACGGAGAGAATAGAGTAGAGAAAAAAAGTAAAAAGTGGCTCTATGGAAGGATGACATGTCAATTATAAAGCCATCAATTTGAGTGGGCCGCACTCTTCCATAGACAGTGTGGTGCCTGCGGTTTTGGCGGTTAACATCAGTTTTTTAACCCAATTTACGTAAACGCGTCTAAATTGCATGATTATTATGTTCATAAATCATTTAGGTAAAAGTTTGAGTAGTAGAGACAGTTTGTTTATGGTCATAATAAGATTGATCGCTTAGTTTAGTTTATTACCTGGCGCGGAAGTCTTGACATAGTTCCCTGTAAAAATTCTGAGACAAAATTGGTATTTTCGTGTATTTATTGATTGAGAAGAATGTTTGAAACAAGCTTTAAAAATTACAAATATTTTTTAAGATTTATTAAAGATTTAGCTAAGTAAGTTAAAAGGATATTCGATGCAGCAGAAAATCAGAATACATATTGAAATTGTCTACGCGAAATGTCAAAAATCTTGCTTGTGACATCCAGCATTAGCTTATTGGCCCATTTTTGTAACGATTAAGTTATTCGATCCCTGTTCAACTATATCACTACTAAAATATATATGTACATAAAAAAAGTCGTGTTACTTACACCACTTATAACTCGAGAACGGAAGGACCGATTTTCATGATTTTTACTTTGTTAGATTTGTCTTGGCCCGGAATAGATTAGTAACCATAACTGGGCCGGGGTAAAACGAAGTTCGCAGGCTACTGCAAGAGTTATGATTTTATTTCTGACCTATGTTTAAGGGACTACTTTGGGAGTCGAAATCAATGTCTAAACTTTTGCTAGGTAATCATTTTATGTAAAGTTTTACAGATTTCTTATTTAAATACGAGTATTGTTCTCCCAAAGCAAAAATTCAATTGATATGTGCAATGTGATATCACATTGCACATTTCAATATTTTGTGATTTAAAACACCTTTTTATGTTTTTGGAACGGGGTTTGACCTCCCATTATATTAATTTGTCGATGAAATTAGATGTAAGTAAAGAAAGAAAGAAAGATAGAAAGAAAACACATTTATTCGATGAGAAATAAATAAACATTTAAAACATAAAGTATCATTTAGCCTTCTTAGCGGGCTAGAAGAACCGCACCCCTATTTATATTAATTCACACTGAATAATTGTATAATTGTATTGTTAATGATAAATAATGCTTCTCATCCCCCAGGTATGGACCAAATGCAAACTTTTTTTAAATATCAATTACTATATATTTCTAAATACATTTCTTGAAGCTGAAAAAATTTTGGTCGCAGCTGAATCTACATTTTAATCGTTCACCATTTTAAGCATTAAAATATTGCACTCGTTACTAAGCTCCTAGTCGGCCGCTTGTGATAAGATCCGCCTAATTAGTTAAATTATCAACGAAGTTAAACACCTTTCGGGTAGAGCTGAATATTCAGTATTTAAACTATAAAGGTTTCAGTTTTACATAAGTACATGTAGGTACTTTATTAAAAGGGCAAAGAGAATGTAGGTACGCGTATTTGACTGTTTGAAGTATGATTTTTTTTCTGTTTAGACCCACCATGGTTGACAGGTAAAGAATGCTTTTGGTATTAAATAAATTAATATGCGCCAGACAACACACCATTTGTCTGGTTTTGTGGTAAGGATTTATCTTCCTTGTGTTACGAAATACCACACAACGATTATGTCGGGGTAGTCTCTCATAAATACATGTAACATCCATGACTTAGGTACAAAATGTTCGTGCTCATCACACCATTTGCCCGTTCCTGGATTCGAACCCGCGACGGCCGGCGCAATAGTCCGTTGTAAGTAGGTACAGTTGGTTCATGCATCATTATAATCATCAAAAAGAGCTAGGCTCTTGTCGGTGGAATTTTTTCCATAAAAACTTTCAAATTAAGGAAGAAAGTGTGGTGGCTTCCCTTTTGCTTTTAACACCGCAGTTTAACACGTTCCGGGACACTACTTCAGACACAATAGATGTTTTATTGTTTTCACGCCTGTAGGCGGGCACTGCCCCGGAACGTGTTAAGAACCGGGGTTTACCGTGTTGGTTTGTGCATGACGTTTCAACTAAATAAATATTTGAATGACTCGGTACCGCAGACATACACCTAAGAGCTGTGACCTCAGAGTAAAAGTACGTAATGTTTTTTTTTTTACAAAATAAACAAGAAAGCAGGCAAAGGCATGCGGTGCAGATGCCACACACATTCCTACACTCAATCCTACACGTGTTTCATCGTTCTATTCCTTCGCAGCCCGTAAATTTTAAACTTTCAAAATATTTGGCGAACTCACGTACGCAAAAACTATAGCAAAAAATAGTCTATGATGTTGTAATTTTGAGTTGTCTGTGTTTCTCAAACTATAATACTTTTTAATAATTAAAATGCTTACAAAGCTGAAGACAAGTGCAATAAATAGGAAAGCGCCACCTAGTATTGAGTAGAGAGAAAGAAAATGCTCCATAAGACATTTGGTAAATACAAAAAGGTGTTTGCTAATCGCAAATGAACATTTAATAAAAAGCAAATTAGGTTTGATATAAAGGTTCTATATCTACTTGTTAATGTTCTGAAAAGTCAGTCTTGTCATCAATCTATGGATTACCTATCTATATTAAAGTTTTTTTTTGCCAAAGTTTGGGAACAAATGGATTGCGATTTCAAGTGGGTATCACTTAAAATAGGCTTACTCATGATGCGTCTCAAAATCACAAAATCAAATACATTCCGATTACATTATCAGTTACAACGGCATATGTTACAGGCACTTAAAAGGTTTTTTTTTCAGTATTTTTATATAAAAAAATACCTTTAGATTTTATATATATTATATATATAAAATCGAGTAGTATTATTTCTCGAACTTAAAACCTCTTGGGTGTGATAAGCGAACTAACTGAAAAGAAAGAAAGAAAATACTTTTATTCGAGTAAAAAGAACATCAAAATACATGCAAGAGTAGACTACTCGAGTCGAAAAACTGCTACACGGACGAGGCAGTTTTTTTATTAATCATTAATAAAGTAGTTAACAAAATGAGAACGAAGCAGTATGCATTGTCATGAAGACTTTCAATCTCTATCTTAAGTAGGCCTCAGTAATCAATCTTAAAGGTCCTCCAGACACATAAACCCTTACCTTTATATCATTGTCCTATATTTTTAAAACTTTATACGTCACGCTTGGTCGCCGCGACCACGGCAGTTAACTAACACAATTTACTAGATCCGGGTGATACGATATATCATATGTTTTATTGTTTTTATTGTAGGTACTGTAACGACTCATTGTCCTTTGATAGATGCATGTTTGGCGATGTCACTGATTGAGGGAGTGAACTTGGGTACTCATGTTTTAAAATATTTTATGGTTTATTTGTATGCGTTTATAAAAAAATTCAAACGCGAAAATTAACAATATATTCAGTGAAACATAAGTTACGAGGCACATAATTTTACTATAATTATTACTAGTCCATCATTATGTACCACAATACTCACTCTTTGTACTTTTAATATCATAAACAATAAGTTGGACTTGGATAATAATTAATTTAATAGTCAGTTTCAGTGATTTTGATGGTCAAATATGATTTTCTTTGATCAATGTTCGATTTTCGAATGTAAACCGGATAAAAACCACACAAGAGGATAAAAAAATGTGACTTGTTTGAGTACTTGTGTCAAAATTTTAGGTCATTTTCAATAAACTGAATGAAAGATTCAAAAATAGAGCTGCTTAGTTTAATAGCCGTGTTACCCAATTTTAGTATGCTGCAGTATAATTGGGCAACTTGGTTGCAGTTTGTGCTTATCATGAAAGCTGTCCGAAGCTTAAAATTTTTTTTTTATAAAATGATCGATACCCGCTAAGTTATTACAGTGTTGTAAGAAACTTGTATTGGTTACCTTTTTACTCGAATTTAACTATTTTTTCCTCAAAACACGCACAAATATTCAATTGCTGGAAACGAAATTTAACCATTATTTGAGTTAACTTGGCACTTAGGTATATGCAAGTGCAGATATTAGTGCATATATTATATATAGTGTATCTATGTGGTTCTCCTGCAACAACGTTAGAAAGGGACTAAAAATCGTAACCAGATTCATTCTTGTTTAAGTACTAAGAAGGTAAACTGAATTTCAGGGTGACATCTATAAACGTATTATCGAATTAAAAAACGATATAAAACCAAGTTTTTTAAAAAAGAGATAACGTGAAGAAACTGTAAAAATGAAAATAATCTCATTGTCTTGAAATCGATGAATACATGTGTGTTGAAAGAGATATCATACGGCATTTTGCATTAAAACACCGATTTATAAACGTCTTCAATATTTACGATACTAGTATTATTGATTCCTTTTTGAATAATGTCACATAAATGTTCGAACCGTGAATGACAACTTCATTCGCTGTGGTAGCACTTAGATTACTTCAATGATTTCCATAACAAAATTTATTCGCCTTTCATTTATTGAGTAACTTACCTAAATCCAAGTTATGTATGTACTTAATTTAGGTACTTTCGGCGCGGTTGTATTTGGGTGGGCGACCATTCCGACTCGACCGACTTATATGTATAAGTAACGTATTTCACGAGCATCTCCGTACTTCAAAAGGCACGTTAAGCAGTTGGTCTCGGCTAATATCGCTTCATATTTGTCGTTAAGCAAACAATCCGACGGCAAGGCTGGTCGCTTGCTTTGCAAACACCCCTCCGACAATCCGCACTGAGCCCGCGTGGTGGAGTATGGCTCATACCACCTCATACTTGAGGTAAGGCCTTTGCCCAACAGTGGGATGCTTACAGGCTAACTTTACTTTTTTTTTAGTTTCTCTGTTCTACAGCTAATATCACATAACACTTATTTATTGTTTTGGAAACAAATTGACAAAACCTCCTCAAATCTTTTTGACACATTCAAAATTAAGGATTTACTTTAATAACTCCACAAGTCATCGGCAGATCTTAGAACTATTCGTCAGTGTTCATTCCATAATGAAGAGAGGGTAGGGTAGAAACAAAAAAACGGTAATTATAAGTGCAGCTTTCCGCGGCCGCGTTACTTAGGCGATTCCAATATGGCCGCTATTTTGGAAGGTGGAAGAGGCTTTTGGTTTTGAAAATAATAATATAAAATACAGACTTAAACAAAAGAAATGATTAAAATATACATGTGTAACGATTCATTTGAGCACAGCGTGATTTAGTGATTCAGTCTACTTAATTCATACTTAAATTTATTAACGATGTTTAGTGTATTCTGATGACAAAAAATAACATACTTAAAAAGAAGGTTGTACAGAAAAGATACGTTATTTTTTTTTCATTTTGTTTCACTTCTGTGAAACTAATTGGTTGTTTTACTACTTATCTTTAATTATACTGTAACTGCCTGCAAAGAGATAGCATTTTGAAGTCACGTTCAATAAATATAACAGATAGGTATTTATACAATATAGTATTTATTAATAACTGATGATGTAACTAGTAGCAAAAGGAGGCAAAATGTTGATACAGTTCGCTCATCTGCCATAGCAAACTCGGTTATCAATCAAGCAAATAATTATTTTGCGTTCCACTTACTACAATGTTGTAAGTTACCTACATAAAGCTAGCAGAAAGAGAAAATTGCGTGATCCCGACATTTAGTATGTACCTATTGCATATCTTTAACAGTACATAAAATCGTAGGTAGTGACTAAAATTACTAAACTATTTTTACTTTAAAAACATATTTTTATCCGATTAAGGCGAAGCATAACGATTTGTATTTTCTTACACGGTTGAATTCAATCCGCAAGAATCTCGTATAGGTACGTCGTATATCGTACCTATACGAAGCTAAACTAACATTTTTTTTCTATTTCGGAAGTAAAGCCAGTACTATTATTTGTTTTGTTCTCTACATTTTAACACTGGCAACTAAAGTACCAACCTTCCAGAATTAGAAATAAAAACGCTTCTCTCTCTTTTCAAAATTCGTAGAATCCCTTTCCACACTAGCCGGCCAGCCACATGTTCGGACATATGGTGCGCGCGCATCTAACATTTCCAAAATCGACACTCCTAGCCGCTAGCTAATGCTAACGTTACAATTTAACTTAAAAACGTTACAACTCCCAAACTCAACGTGTAGAACTTACGTCCTTTTGTTTGTGAGGTGGTAATGCGCTCTTAGCGTTACAAATTATACAGCCATTTGAAAATGATACAACTCTCAAACAACAGTATGAGACGGATGACCTTTTGGAAGTGAAGCCGTTTTGGCAGGCTATAATTTTGGGCAAAAACTATTTGATGAGGATCGCGGAGATTTGTTGGCAGTGTTAATGTTTTGGTATATGGTGAAGTAAATTATAGTTTAGCACTCAATCAATTTTGACGGATAGTATCGTTGTCACTTGTATCTATACATTGATGATGACGGCTAATGTTTATTTGGATCATGTAGGGAGACGTGTACCAGTGTTAAATCATACTTAAATCACAATCGAATTTCATTCATCACAATGCAAAGTTTTATTTACACGTAAACCAAAATTCAAATATAAAAACCGGCTTAGTGCGAGTCGGACTCGCCACGAAGGGTATCGTACCTTATCAACTTTGAATGTAAGAGTTTTTATAATTGCCCTAGTAATATGACCTGTAAAATACATTTAGGAAATAAAAATGACAGCTCAGGCTGCCTAGCTATGAAAAGTATGAATTTCCAATCACTGAGATTTGATAATTTAATGAAATGTATTTTTAGAGAAACTTTTAATGGTCTTGGTATTTTTGGAAACATCTCTTTTTAAAATAAGTTACTTATTCAAAGTTTAAAATATAAGTATGCACACCTACATTTAAATTTAGTTTTCAAAAAACTGGAATAGAAACAGATAGGTATTGTTTTGGTACTTTGCTAGCTTGGCTAGCTAAGAATGATGTCATTCTCTGGCATAAACAAATTTATTTGGAGGTGAAATTCTTAGTAATATGTGAATGTAGACAATACGGCATTAACTTTGACTTATTATAATGTTTAACATAAGGACAACTAGGAAAAAACACGGTTACAAACAATGCCTTGCTCGTTGAAGCAAAAAATACAAATCTACATTGAAATAGTTTAAAATAGCTGTACTATGTACATTGAAACAAAAACTATACAATATTATAATATAAAATGTAATTTTTACATGTCTCAAACGATAGTAAATGAACTTGACGTCAATATAGCAAAAAATACGTACGTAAGCACATGTTACCTATTTTCAATTTTTTTTAATTGAATAATTGGCGAAGTTAATTTAAAATTAACGTCAGAAAAGCTCTATATGGTTATTGATTAAATTTCGGTTGCAAAATATAATTTTAAATTATTTAATATTACACCCTGATTCCAATTTTAAATTTGCAAAGTCAAAAGTACGCAGTCTCATATATTTAGTCTCGCCGCTCGACAACAGATGGCGTTAGTAGTAACAAAGTAGAGCTCCGGTAACGATTCGACGTTCCGTTGTCTTTCCTTACTATTACTAGTATTATATTATCTGTGCCATTGCCAACTTGCAGTAAGTTCGAAGAATTCATGTCTTTTCTTTTCGTTAAAGATCTGTAGTTTTCTTTGAGTTTAAACTTAAAGATGGCACTTTTGAGCTATGTATTTAGTATCTCAACACTTGTGCGAAGCCGAATATGTGTAGATAACACAATTTCATACCTTTATGCCAGAAGAAAAAAATATGCATCTTAAAGGTTGATAGACTTAGTTTTTCTTGTTTTGGTTACTTAATGTAGTCTATATAAAATAATTGCATTAGTGACTCTCTTTAGAAAAGAAGATACCTCTACCATAAAAATGCAATAGGTACTTAGTATTAAAATTAAGTTTAAGACAAAATTAATCTTTTGTACATTTATTTACTCATAAATATAATACACATCTCTGATGTGTCACTGAATCAGACTCTTGAGCATTTTTATTTTATTTGCTAATGTCATTATATTATGCAAATAATTTGAATGTTTCTAATACTACTGGGTACCTGTTTGCATTTTCTTATATCGTTTTACGTGTAATAAATCAAATTCTTATTTACGAGGATATTTTAGATATATCCAGGTTTTAATGGCAGGTCGATTCGTTTAATTTAGCCAGATACGAGTAGCTTTGATTTAATACTAGTTCATAAATTATTCATTTCACAGTCCGTGCAACTCGAGATTAGTTTAATTCCTAATTAATTTTTTTGCGGAATAATTTTTCATTGCGTTCATAAACCGAGTAGAATTTAAAACCAGTCGAAACAGTCTTTCAAATTAAATAGTTTTTGAACGCAATTATGGTCTTTGCTTCCTGGGTATCGCACGAACGTGGTCGTAAAGTAGTACAGTATGCCTGTATGCCCTATGGTGTTTTTTTTCTTTGGCGTGGTCTAATTACTTTTGCAGGAGGTTGCATGTCGGGCCGGGCGTTTCTACACCGTCTCAGCCCCGCCTATGTTATTTAGGTACTGTTGGTAGTAATGGAGTTCTCTATGGCCGGCTTTTAACAGATTTCTTTTTTTTTTCGATTTTGTGTGATGGCCAGTATTGTTTTGGTTTGCGGGTGTTGATGAAGTGATGTGTGATTTTTCACTTTCAAACTTGATAAGTCGTTACATATAAAAATACAGTTGTAATTAGGTATATAAATTAATATCTTAAAATTTAAACTTGACTCTGTAAGCCGAACAACAGCCTAATCTGCAACTTTAACTTGAATACAACGGGTAAGAAATAATTAAGTATTCAGAGATTTCAGATTTACTTATTGCAAGTCACAAGCTGTGAATGACGCCACAAGTATAAATATTTGTACAATTGTCTTAAAATAATATAATGTTCTAAGCCTTACTTATTTCTGAAGTTTACGCGAATATTACACATTTAATGAAACACAATTTACGGATAATTATCGCGCAGTTCTAAGCCCTTATTAAAATGAATACTTTAAAAAGTACATGTTTTTTTCTTGTCGCAATCTTTTAAAACACTATGAATTGCAGGATTATAATACCGATATCAAGTATTACATTTAGTATTACAGGTCGACTTGAATATGTCTCTCTTTTTAAGTCGGTAAAGATATACAAATTGTTCTTCTTCTTAATTTAAGAGCCGCGCTCTTGTCGGAGGAGTAATCGCCATTCTTTTCTCCTGACTGCTGTCATCTTGACTTCCTGATACGAAAATTTGTTGGAGGGCAAAAATCAAACTCTTGAGTTTATTGACTCTCCTCTAAACGAAGAAGTCAGCCTGCACTCGAGTCTAAGCCAACTATACGGTTTGTGTAAATGTTTTACATACCACAATTAAATATCACAATTCACATAATTCAACATCAAGAACAATGCAGTCACATATTGACAGTCGCGGCTTCTGTACAGCCTTATCGCCGCCATCTTGCCGATAAAGATTTATTATACGGGTCTAAGGACTCGATGATATTGTAATAAGTTGAGATGGAATTGTTTTAAGCATTTGACGTAAGTGCTTTAGGTAGATATAGTAGAATACAATGCATTCAGTAAGTTTGCAACCCATTTATATATTACCCAGTTTGCAAATATTTCAGGATCGATGTAAATTCAATAAGTTTGCAACCCATTTATTTATAATACCCAGTTTGCAAAATATTACAGGATCGATGTAAAATCACAGTGCATCTTATCACACCATCGCTTCAAGCATCTCTATCTACAGCAGAAATAAATTAATCTTCTAAATGACTTTTTTCAGAGAATGAATGGTAAATTCAACTTACCGAAGTTTCGTAGGCTTTGAAACATTTAAAATTTTAAAAAAATATATAAGTACTGGCATAATTAAAATAAGTAGACAATACAAAGTAATATTTGTTCCGAGATTTAATTAAATCACGTGTACTTACATGTATTTAGTAGTTGAGAGTTCATTAAAAATTTAATCGTTTATAATTGGCCAAAGTTTAAGTGAGAGATTTACATCGTAATGAAATTATAAAAGTAGTTAGTAAACTGTATTGATTTATGTAAGGTTTCCCCATTTTCATGAAATACCTAGTCTGCAATACCTTAATGGTAAATGAAGATTTTGGACGAAAAGGAATTAATGTCATATCTGATTTAAAAAATAAACTTTTCATTGCTCTATTTTTAAAAATAATTATATTTAAGCAAGGAACTAAGTATGAACACTTCAAACGGTAGCGATTTTCATACCTTATTTATTCAATTTAAATGAGGCAGTGGATTCCACCCATACCTTACAAACTACATTCAAAATAATATAATATTTTTTTTTATCAAAATTTAATTTAAAACCCAACATGATTAAACGAACTTTGAATTAAACTTTAGCCATACGCAATAGAAATGTAAGTAGATGAAAAGGTTTGGAGCGTAACATTTTGTTGTTACGTAAAGAGTTTCTTACCTATCAAGTCTTAATTAAAGTCTTCTAAACTTTATATACTGGTTACCTAATTAAATTAACAACATACGCTTGTTAATTTAAAAGCAAGATGTCGTTAGAGACCTCCGATTGATCAGTGTAGAAAGGACCGCTCCATTATACGTGGACAGTGTTTCATTCCACTGCCAATGGTTCTAGAACTAGGAAGTACGACTTACTAGTTTATTGAACGGTATTTATACCTAGTATGTTGGTATGAGCTGGATGTGTTGCAAATTGGTAGCAGGAATTTAGAGTTATCATGGTGTATTTTAATTTACCGTTTGCGAGTACCGATCTTTCTATATTTCGTAAGAAGATGAAATGTTTCCTCAGGGTAACCTAGTTTTCTATTGTTCTCGCTTTCTGCCACCACTGACAATGATATTATTTATTATATACTTTTCTACTTATATGGGGTTTAGTTTCTTTTCTGTATCTATCTGTCTTTAGTATGTTGTCGGTGTAAAATTTCTGGTCAATTTCTTAATTGACGTTATGGTGGTTTGTTGAAGCATTATAATTAAGAGATAGATTACGATTTGTGCCTACAAACTGTTCAGCAGTGTGGCATACTAGAATTAAGGAAATCTTTCTAAATAAATTATAATAAAAAATTACATCTCCAGTGTTTGCCCTTTAGTCAAATATAATATGATGATTTAAAACCCTACTTTATGTCTTGCCTGATGCTTGAGACTTTTCTCTCTGTATCATAATTGTCTTAGGAATTCTAGTGGTCAGAGAGGTCTTTTGAGATTTGTAATTTAGGTCTAACTTTTTAGACGATGAATCAATAAAACTTACATTTTTGAAGTTGAATCAATGTTAGAGTAAGTAATAGTTCACATTGTTGTACTTACATATCGTCAAATATCAAAAGTATCTTAAAAAATTGCAACATTACAAAAACAAATACGATAGTGAATGGTATAAAATAATGTGATTAAAATCAGCGATATCATTAACGATCCCGCGGAGAGTTAGCGCAATCACAAAACTGAATATTACTGCTGATTGCAGTTTATAATGGCAATGTAGGTAACATATAAAATTGTTGACGAATTTTGAAAAATATCCTATTATTTCATGCTGTATATAATGCACATAATTACTATTGCATTCTACCTACAGCTAACCTAGAAATAAACTATTGAAATGCATCTATTTATTTCTCGGCTACTAATACTCTATCTAAAGTCAAATAGCTGTTACATACTGTACAAATGGCACTTTCTAATGTTCCAACCCAACCATAAGGTAAGGAAACGGTAGGTCTAATTTATTGTGTTGCATGTATTAGTTTCAATTTGTTCTTATTTGTTATTAATACGGAAACAAAAGGCTAGTTTTGAATTTTGATAGTCTATCCTATCACCATTGGAACTTTGATCTCTACGAGTATGCAATGTTCTTTTAAAAATCTCAAATTAGCCTGGCTTGTTGGACAGTTCAGTTATAAAAAAATCTCAGTGTTTAGAACGAAAAGGAATTTCGGGAGTATGCGTACCTACACATTCTGTCAGTAAAGTTACTTAAAAGTTACCTACAAAATTCAGTCAATTTGTTGACTTCTGTCCGATTGAAGAAATAGTCACCCAGATTTCATAAATTGCACTATTTCTTCAAAAAACGTTTATATCCTACTGTCATATTTTATTCTCCTACTTTTGTGATATATATTTAACTAAAACCTTTACTTACTAACAAAATAGAATACACCTACCACCGGTACAATAACTGGTTATCGTAAGAGATCCCTCATAAACTTTGTGTAGAAATTCCCATGTAAGTTTTGTTTATGTCTATAGCCGTTTAATTTCCAAGTTATTATTCCTTCATAAGGTGTAATGTATAGTGCTCACACATTAACGCGCTGGGGTACAATTTTAACACCATAAAACCTAAAAGCAATAAAATATTCAATACTCATGTATGTTGTTATATCCAATATCAGTTACCGTTATGTTCTTAGAATGCCAAATGTAAGTAATTATTATAAGGTTTAATACGCGATATATTATTTTGTGATAGAGAGTGAAAATATAAACGTGTGAAAATTGTAATTGGATTCAACGGCGGTTTCCATAACGTATAATTTTATAAAGATTGGATGATTCCAACAGTTTTAATTACTTTTATTATGGTTTAAACATACTTATGTTTTGCCATTTGGCATGGCAAATGAGACAAATTAAGCAAGTTTTGGTGTAACAAGATATTGTGTGTTAATTTGTAGCATATTAGGTTGTTTTTATTTAGATGTTTTTTTTGTATTCGAAGGTAAATTTTAGAGCTTTGAAGAATAGAATGAGCTTTCTTGAAATTTGGTGTCTCTTAGTTTGTGACACTAAATTAAAAGGCTACGTTTCCGTTTTGGTTGGTTGCGCTTAGTGATGCCACGTCGAATTTATTATTCCGGACAAATATTGAGATTGAATTTAAATTATGAATACTAGCGGCGGGTCACTCTCGAAGTCACAAAGTTTTCACATTAAGCACTTTTATCTGCGGCGTCTACAATGGAGCAATCGGCGCATGCGCGGTAGAGGATCAAAGCACTTGTTTTCTTTTCGAAAAAAATGTATCATCTCCAATACAGACGTCTAACTACCAGCATCC